>JAVSCE010018370.1:0-18698 GCA_032199065.1 Smutsia gigantea
CTGCCCATTTTTTAATTAGGTTATTTGTTTCTTTGATGTTGAGTCATATGAGATCTCTATATATTTTGGATATTAGCCCCTTATCAGATACATCATTTGTGAATATACTCTCAAAAATTGTAGGTTGCCTTTACATTTTGTTGATGGTTTCCTTTGCTGTACAGAAGCTTTTTAGTCTGATGTAGTCCACCTTTTTTCTTTTGTTTCTCTTGCCCAGGGAAACATGACCAGAAAAAAATTACCTATGCTCATGTTCAAGAGATTTTTCCTTATGTTTTCTCCTAAGAGATTTATAACTTCATGTGTTATATTTAGGTCTTTAATCCATTTTAAGTTTACTTTAGTGTTAAGGAATGAACCAGTTTCATTCTCTTGCATGTAGCTGTCCAGTTTTTCCAACACCATTTATTAAAGAAGCTGTATTTTCCCATTGTATATTCTTGCCTCCTTTGCCACACGTTAATTAACCATATATGTGTGGGTTTATTTCTGGGCTCTCTATTCTGTTCCATTGATTTATGGGTATGTTCTTGTGCCAGTACCATACTGTTTTAATCACTGAGCCTTGTTGTATAATTTGAAGTCAAGGAGCATGATACAACCAGCTTTGTTCTTTTTTCTCAAGATTGTTTGGCTGTTTGGGGTCTTTTGTGGTTCCATATAAATTTTAGGATTATTTGCTCTATTTCATTGAAAATTGCCACCAGTATTTTGATAAGGATTGCATTGAATTTTTAAATTGCTTTGGGCAGGATGGCCATTTTGACAATATTGATCCTTCTTACCATGAGCATGGGATAGATTTATATTTCTTTGTGTCTTCTTCCTTTTACTTTATCAGTGTCTTATAGTTTTCAAGTACAAGTCTTTCAGATCCTTTGTTAGGTTTAATCCTAGGTGCTTTGTTCTTGATGCAATTGTGAATTAAAGTGTTTTCTTGATTTCTTTCTACTAGTTTGTTGTTAATATTTAGGAATGCAACAGATTTCTGTATGTTCATTTTGTATTCTTTGACTTTGCTAAATCCAGTTATTAGTTTTAATAGTTTTTTGGTGGAGTCTTCAGGGTATTATATATATAGTACCATGTCATCTGCAAATATTGTCCATTTTATATATTTAATACCAATTTGGATGCTTTTTATATATTTTTCTATTCTGAATGCAATGGTTAGGACTTTCAGTACTATGTTGAATAAAAGTGATAAGAGTGGGCATCCTTATCTTGTCCCTGATATTAGAGGTGAAGCTTTCAGCTTTTCACCATTGAGTATGATATTCATTGTGGGTTTGCTATATATGGCCTTTATTATATTGATGTGTTCCCTCTATAACCATTTTCATGAGCGTTTTTATCATGAATGGATGTTCTCTATTTTATTTATTTCTCTCTAATCTTTATTATGTCCCTCCTACTAACTTTGGGTTTCCTTTCGTTTTCTTTTTCCAGTTCCTTTAGTTGTGAGGTTAGATAGTTTACTGGGTATTATTCTTGTTTCTTGAGGTAGGCCTGTCTTGCTATATACTTCACTCTTAGAATGGCTTTTGCTTCATGTCTCATGTTTAGAACCATTATGTTTCCGTTTTTATTTGTCTCCATATATTGTTTGATTTCCTCTTTGGTTTGTTACATTGATGGTTAGAAGCATATTGGTTAACTTCCACGTGTTTGTGGTGTTCTATTTTCTTTATGTAATTGATTACTAGTTACATAACATTGTAGTCTGAAGAGATGCTTGATACAATTTCAATCTTTTTCAATTTATTAAGGCTCTTTTTGGTGTCCTAATATGTGATCTATTCTGGAGAATATTCCATGTGCACTTGAGAAAAAAGTCTATCTTACTGCTTTGGGGTGGAATGTTGCATATATATCTCAAGGATGTCTGGTCTAATATATCAATTCAGTGCCTCTGTTTCCTTATTTATTTTCTGTGTGGATGATGTATCCATTGATGTAAGTGGGGTGTTAAAATTCCCTAATATGATTGTGTTTTTGTCTGTGTTCTCCTTTAGTTCTGTTAGTATCATTTTTTATATATTTAGGTACTCTTATGCTGAATGAATAGATATTTACTATTGTTCTATCTTCTTGCTGGACTAACACTTTATCATTATATAATTTCTTCTTTGTCTTTTATTAATTTTTTGTTTTGAAATCTGTTTTGTGTGATATAAATATTGCTACTCCTACTTTTTTCTCCCATTTATTTGTATGAATTTTTTTCCATCCCTTCACTTTTAGTCTATGCATGTCTTTAAGTATGAAATGCGTCTCTTGTAGGCAGCATATAGATAGGTCCAGTTTCTTTATCCATCTGATGCCCTATGTATTTTTTCCTTTTTTCAATTGACAGTTGACATACAATGTATTTTGATTGGTGCATTTGGTCCATTGATACTTAAGGTAATTATTGATAAGGATGTATTTACTGCCATTTTATTGATTGCTTTCTAATTATTTTTGTAGTTCCTCTGTTCTTCTCTTTCACTCATGCTATTCTCTTGTGTTTTGATGGTGTTTAGTATTATGCTTGGATTCCTTTTTTCTTTTATTTTTTTGTTATCTATTATAAGCTTTTGGTTTGTGGTTACCATAAGGTTCATACAATTTCCTAAATATATAACAGTCTATATGAAGTTGATGGTCACTTGATTTCAAACACATTTTAAAATTACTTTTTTATTCTTCTTCTTCCACATTTTATGTATATGACATCATCATCTACATCTTTTGTGTATCCTTTGACTGATTTTGTGTACACTTGATATTGCTACTTTTGCTTTTTTTTTAACTTCATACTTGCTTTGTAAGTAATTGGTCTACTACTTTTACTGTAGGTTTATTTTCACAGATGAAATATATTTAGCCTTAAGAACATTTCCATCTACAGAAGTCCCTTTAACATTTCCTGTAATGCTGGTTTACTGGTGGTGAATTATTTTAAGTTTTGTTTATCTGGGAAACTTTTAATCTCTCCTGCAATTCTAAATGATAACCTTGTTGGGTAAAGGATTCTTGGTTGTGGGATTTTCCCTTTCAGTCCTAAATACTTCATGTGACTCATTTCTGACCTATAAAGTTTCTGCTGTGAAATATGCTGAGAGCCTTATGGAGTTTCCCTTATAGGTAACTGCCTCTCTCTTGCTGCTTTTAAGATTCTGTCTTTTATCTTTACTATTTTAATTAGTATTTCTCTTCATGTTTTCTTCCTGAGGTTCATCTTCTTAGGGGCTCTCTGTACTTCTAGGACCTGGGTGTCTGTTTCCTTCCCCATATTGGGGAAGTATTCAGCTATTATTTCTTCAAATAAACTTTCTACTCCTTTTTCTCACTCTTCTCCTTCTGGGACCCCTATAATGCAACTATTCTTTCATTTGGAGTTGTCACACAGGTCTCTTAGCATCTTCTCATTATGAGAAACTCCTTTTTCTCTCTGTTCCTCAGCTAGGTTACTCTGCAGTTCTCTGTCTTCCATCACACTGATTTGTTATTCTGGCTCCTCTGTTCTGGTTTTCATTCTTTCTACTGTATTTTTCATTTCAGTTATTGTCTTCTTCAGGTCTGAATAGGTCTTTTCCTATTTTCCATCTCTTTGTTGTAATTCTCTTTGAGGTCATAAATTGAGTTCCCCACTTCAGTGAGCAGTTTATGACTGTTTCTTTTAAATCTTTACCAAGAAGATTGGTAATCTCCATTCATTTATCTTTTTCTGGTGTTTCATCTTCTTATTTTGTTTGGAACATATTCCTCTGTCTCCTCATTTTTGTCTGAATCTCTGTGTTTCATCCTTTGTATTAAATAGATTGGCTATGCCTCCTGGTCTAGAATTTAATGGCTTTATGAAGTGGGCATCCTGTGGTGCCCAGAAGCTCAATACCTTCTGCTCTCTGTTGTGGCTGAGTCATGGTTGCTCTTGGTGGGCTATGGGTGGTGCCCTCCTTCTTGATTGTCTTCCAGTAATGGCTGATACCCACAGCTAGACTTTACATGCCCTTCATGCGAGGTGAGGTGCTTCTGCTGAGATTTTTTATGGGTGTGCCCCACCTCTGCCTACTGGTTAGCAATGGTGGATTGTTGCTGGCCTAAGGATGCTGAAAGGGTGGGTACACCATGGGATGTGGAGTTTGAGCTAGTGGGTTTTGAAGGGCCCAGAGCTGGATCCCACAAACATCTGGCAAGTTGCTTGCTGAGGGAGGGCTGGGAACACTGGAAATTATCATCCACCCTTTACCTGAGAGTCAGAAAAATCAGACTGCAGCTGGGATGAGTTTTCTGGTCAGGGCAGGCATACAGGTGAGCACTGCTGAAGGGCTCAGCCACCAGTAAGAGGGACAGAGAGTCTCAGAGATGGTTTTCACAGGTGCCTGACAAGTTGAGCTAAGGATGGGATGAGAAAGCCAATAATGTGTCATCCTCCCTCTCCCTGCCAGTCAGTGAAGTCAGACTGCTCCTGGACTGAGCAGACCTATCAGGGCAGGTATGCAAGGAAGTGCCACCACCACGGCTGAGCCAAACCAGCAAGGAAGATGGAGCATTTTGGAACTGCTCCCATAAGCACCTGACCAGTTGGGCTGAGAAAGGGCTGTGAAAGTCATCTACTTGCCCTTTCTCTTCTGGAGAGAGCGCCCTACAACCCCTGCCTCTCTGGTACACTTCCCACTGCTGGCAAATATTTCAAACTGTTGCCGCTGTGTGTGTCTCAGGGATACCAATAGAGTGTGCTCATCCTTCACAAGTGACAGGAATCTTAGCCTCCTGGAGTGCTTCAACTCTCCCTGGTGTCCAGTCCCATTAATCATCAAAGCCCAATGTAATGTGAATGTGTATTCCCAGAGTAGATATCCAGAACCAGGTGTACCAGATACCTGAGCATTTATTCCCTCCCCCATTCTGTTTCTCTCCCTCCTACTTGTGGGCTGCAATGGGGGAAGGGTTTGGTCTCAACTGATCACTTCTCTGCCCCTTTACCCTTCTCAACGTGGCCTTTTCTTCACAAGGTATAGATGAGACCATCTGAGGGCATCTATTCTGTCATCTTCAGGTCATTTTCAGGGTTAGTTGTATTTTCTGTAATTATTTCCTTGGTGTATATATGGGAGGAAGTTTTTACCTTGCTGTCCTACTCCACCATTTTTCTAAAGCTAAAATTTAATTTAAAGTGTTCCTGAATTGGAAAGATCCCGCATATCTGGCAGAAGCTGATTTCAATTCAAATCTTCTCTGGAAAATTGACTCAAATAATTTGCACAGACAGTGTTCCAAGTATAATGAGACTCTATAAGACCATGAATAGAAATAAAAAAAAGAAAAAGTCAGAAATTTCATATCTTTAGATGCTAGAATTATTAGATACAGAATATAAAAATAATTAAAATGATTTAATATTTAATGAATAAGAGAGAAACTGAAAATATAACAAAGAATAAGACACTATAAAAAATAAAAGGAGTTATGAAAAATATATAATGTAGAAATTAAAAATGTAAAAACTTACATTAGATATTCAACAAACAGATTAAAACAGCAGATTAGATACAACTGAAGAGAGAATTCATGAACTCGAAAACATTTCCAAATAAGTGATCTAGATCATAATACATTGTGATAAACAATTGGAAACTATGTAAATGGGGTTAACACACATGGAGAAAGAGTGAGATAGACTACCATATATCAAATTGAAAGAATGGAAGTAGATAATAAAGACAAAGGTAAAAAAGAAAATTCGAATGTAAAATGTTGTAAATTTTCAGGAATTATTAAAAGACACCAATAGTCAGAACCAAGTAATCCAATAAATATCTTCCAGGTTAAGTAAATAGTAACATAATGAAACTACAAAACCCTTGCTTTCTCAAAAAAAAAATGTATCTTAAAAACAGCCAAAGCAAAAAGACTACAAAGGAATGGAAGTTAGACCAATGGGTGACTGCTCAAAAGCAACAATGGAAGCTATAAAACAATAGAAAGCTTCAATATGCTGAGGAAAACAAAATCAATCTAGAATTTATAACCAGCAAACCTATCTTTCAAGATCAAAGGTGACTTAAAGGTACGCTCAGGAGACTTCTGGAAAAAGATGGCAGAGTAGGAAAGCAAGGCAGAAACCTCCTCCCAAAAACACATAACAGAAGAAAAATAGAGCAAATACAACTAAACCTGAAAATGACCTGAAAACTACAAGACAGATCACCTACACCTGAGAAAGAAGAGAGTACCACACAGAAAAGAGTAAAGTGGCAGAGCTGAGATCAAGTGGGACCCAAGCCCATGTGCCACAACCTACAGGCTGGAAAAGGAGAGTGGATCAGAGAGTTGGTAGGAGCCAAGGAGTACTGCACACCTGGCACTGGAGATCTGCTTCAGGAGCACAAGCCCATATTACGTTAGGTTCTGGTGATAAATGGGGCTGCACATCAGAGAGAGGTGAAACAATATGGGAGGCTGAGACTCCAGACATTGTGGACAATGTGGATAATCTGCTATTCCTGAGACCCAAGGCAGAGGCAGCAGTTTGAAAGGCTTGTCACCAGTTGGAGGGGTACCAGATGGGTGAGGGTTGGAAGGGACTCTCTCCTCAAGAGAAAGGGCAAGTGGAGGAAACCACCCTCTCTTCCTTGGCTTAACAGATTGGAAACTCTTGGGAGCCCAGAAACTCCATTCCCCATTGCTGGCAATGCAGCCACCACTGCATACACTGCTGGTATCCAACCCACTTGACCCAGCAGCAACAGCAGCCTTTGCTGACTGGAAGACAGAGGGAGACTCTCCCAGCTTCCTTGACTCAATTTCAGCCCAACTGGGGAGGAGCCTGCAGAAGCCAGCTCCAAGAACTACTAGCTCCCTGTGGGTGTCCAAGCCTAGTGCTGCACATTTTTCCCGGGTAGAGCCATACATCAACCCACCCATCCCATTATCCCTACAGCCCCACCATTGCTACAGGCCAGGGAAAGGGCAGGCTAACCTACAGTGAGGTCAACAGAGACTCCTGAGCTGATCACAAAGGTGGCAGATGAATCAAACTGCCAGCACAGACAGAAAGACACCCACTGCACACCAACAGCTAGGGTCCCTGCAAAGTAGAACCTTGAGAGTAAAGAACCTTGAGAACCTTGAGAGTAAAGAACCTTGAGCTTCTGGGCCTCACGGGATGCCATATTCATAAAGCTATTACTCTATAGGTCAAGAAGCATAACAGAGTCAAAGGAGGAAACACAGAAACCCTGACAAAATGAGGAGGAAGAGGAATATGTTCCAAACAAAACTACAGGATAAGACATCAGAAATAGGTGAAACAGCGACCACTAATCTTCTAGATAAAGACTTTAAAGTAAAAGCCATAAATAAGCTCATGGATTTACAGAAAAGTACTCAAGATTTCAGGGAGGACTTCAACAAAGAGATAGCAGAGTTGAAAAAGTCATTCAGAGCTAAGGAATACAGTATATGAAGTGAAACTTACAGTGGAGGGATTTAAGAGCAGATTAATGCAGATGGAGGAGATGGTGAATGAGATGGAAATTAGAGAACAGTAAAACAATGAAGCTGAAAAACAGAGAGAAAAAAGGATCTCTAGTAGTAAAGGAATGAAAAGAAAGATGTGTGACCAATCCAAATATAACAATAGTCACATAATAGGAGTACCAGAAGGAGAAGAGAAAGACAAAGGAATAGAAAGTCTCTTTGAGGAAATAATTGTTGAAAACTTCACCAATCTGGGGAAGGAAATAGACACTCAGGTCATGGAAGTTCAGAGAGCCCCTAACAAAAGGAACCTCAGGAAGACAACACCCAGACATACAATAATTAAAATGGCAAAGATGAAGGATAAGGAGAAATTATTGAAAGCAGCCAGAAAGGGAAAAAAAGATTACTTATAAAGGAAACATCATCAGGCTGTCAGCAAACTTCTCAGCAGAAACTTTGCAGTCCAGAAAGGAGTGGCATGAAATATTTAATGTCCTAGGTCTATCAATGTTGTTGTTAGTGCCAGGATTTCTTTTCTTTTTATGGGTGAATAATATTCCATTGTGTATGTGTACCACATCTTTATCCATTCATTTACTGATGGACACTTAGGTGGCTACCATATCTTGGCTATTGTAAATAAACCTAGAAATATTTATATTAAGTGAAATAAGACAGGCAGAGACAAATACCATATGACTTAACTTACTTGTAGAATTTAAAAGCAAAGCAAAACAGAATTGAACAAAACAGCAGTAGACTCAAAGACACTGAGAAGTGATTAGTGGTCACCAAGGGGGAGGGTTTGGGGTGGGTGCAGGGGGAAAGGAGAGTGGGATAAAAGGGCACAATAATTCACAATCACAATATAAGTTTGTCACAGGGACTGTTGAAGCACTGTGATGTACATTTGATACCAATATAAGATTGTATATTAGTGATACTTTAATTGAAAAAAGACATCCTCAAGCAAACAAAAATGGAAAGGGTTTTACTACCAACACAATTTCTAAAGAATGAAATTCCAGTGGATGGAATATAAACCTCAGTGAAAGGTATTAGGTGGAAGAAGGAACAGTGAGCAGACATCGGCAAATACTGAGGTAGATCTGAACATGCACTGAAGTATAAAACAGAACAATAATGCCTAATATAAGGTGTAAAAATAGGATGAAAATAAAATACTTGATAGAATTAGCATTCAAGTTAGGACTGGATGATTGGAGATAAAATATTCTAAAATTTTTTGCTGTTTAGGAAGAAGGCCAAATATGAACTAAAATTAGAACTTTTAAAAATTAGGTATGCACCTTAAAATAACCCGACTAAACACTAAAAGACTTAACATCCAAATGATAAGAGAAAAAAATAAAGTAGGAAAATCTCCAGCCATTCCAAAATATGTTGATAAAGTCAGAAGAAAGAGGGAAACAGAATAAATGAAACATATAATAAATGCATTGAAATAAATTAAAAATATCAGCAATCACAGCAAATGGAAATACACAAATTTACCCACATAAAAGAAAAAGATTATCAGACTAGTTTTTAAATCCTGCTATAAGCAGTTCAAAAGATATACACCTAAGTCACAAGGGCACAGAAAGGTTGAATGTCAAAGTATAGAAAAGGATATAACTGGCAAATACTAATAACAATTTAAAGAGTTGCATGACTATATTACTATCAGTCAAAATAGACTATAGAGCAAAAAAACATTAGTAGAGATAAACATAGTACATAGTGACAAAATGATCAACTCACCATTAAGATAAAACAATTCCAAAATATTATGTATCTATCAACATATTCTCAAAATTTGTTTATAAAGCAAAAAAATAACAGAATGATAAGGATAAATTGAGAAATTACACTATCACGGGGAAATTCAACACAACTCTCTCAGTATTGGTCAGGCACACAAAATAATAGTAAAGACATGGAAAACTTGAACAAAATAATGAATTACTTGGACATATATAGAATTTTACATCCAGCTACTGAAGAATACATATTATTTCTAAGCATGCATGAACATTTTTTTTTATTATTTTGGTATCATTAATCTACAGTTACATGTGCAACATTATGGTTACTAAACTGCCCACTTCATCAGGTCCCCGCCACTTACCCCATTACAGTCACTGTCCATCAGCATAGTGAGATGCTATACAGTCACTACTTGTCTTCTCTGAGTTGTACAGCCCTCCCTGTGCCCCTGCAACATTACCTATGCTAATCGTAATGCCCCTTTTCACCCTTGTCCCTCCCTTCCCACCCATCCTCCCCAGTCCACTTCCCTTTGGCAACTGTTAGTCCATTCTTGGGTTCTGTGAGTCTGATACTGTTTTTTTCTTTCAGTTTTTTTCTTTGCTCTTTTGCTCCATATATGAGTGAAATCATGTGATACTGGCCTTTTGCCGCTTGGCTTATTTCACTGAGCATAATACCCTATAGCTCCATCCATGTTGTTGCAAATGGTAGGATTTGTTTTCTTCTTATGGCTGAATAATATTACATTGTGGATATGTACCACATCTTCTTTATCCATTCATCTACTGATGGACATTTAGATTGCTTCCATTTCTTGGCTATTGTAAATAGTGCTGCGATAAACATAGGGGTGCATCTGTCTTTTTCCAACTGGGCTGCTGCATTCTTAGGGTAAATTCCAAGGAGTGGGATTCTTAGGTCAAATGGTATTTCTATTTTGAGTTTTTTGAGGAAACTCCATACAGCTTTCCACAATGGTTGAACTATTTGCATTCCCACCAGCAGTGAAGGAGAGCTCCCTTTTCTCCACATCCTCGCCAACATTTGTTGTTGTTTGTGTTTTGGATGTTGGCCTTCCTTGCTGGTGTGAGGTGATATCTCATTGTGGTTTTTATTTGCATTTCTCTAATGATTAGTGATGTGGAGCATCTTTTCATGTGCCTGTTGGCCATCTGAATTTCTTCTTTGGAGAAGTGTCTATTCAGGTCCTCTGCCCATTTCTTAATTGGATTATTTGTTTTTGTTTGTTGAGGTGTGTGAGTTCTTTATATATTATAGATATCAACCCCTTAATGATATGTCATTTATGAATATATTCTTCCATACTGTAGGATGCCTTTTTGTTCTACTGATGGTATCCTTTGCTGTACAGAAGTTTTTCAGCTTGATATAGTCCCACTTATTCATTTTTGCTTTTGTTTCCCTTGCCTGGGGAGATACGTTCATGAAGCAGTTGCTCATGCTTATGTCCAAGAGATTATTGCCTATGTTTTTTCTAAGTTTTATGGTTTCCTGACTTACATTCAGGTCTTTGATCCATTCCGAGTTTACTTTTGTGTGTGGGGTTAGACAGTAGTCCAGTTTCATTCCAGTACATGTAGCTGTCCAGTTTTGCCAACACCAGCTGCTGAAGAGGTTGTCATCTCCCCATTGTATATCCAAGGCTCCTTTATCATTATTAATTAACTGTATATGTTTGGGTTAATGTCTGGGTTTTCTATTCTGTTCCACTGGTCTGTAGGTCTGCTCTTGGGCTAATACCAAATTGCCTTGATTACTGTAGCTTTGTAGTAGAGCTAGAGGTCTGGGAACGTAATTCCCCCTGTATTATTCTTCCTTCTCAGGATTGCTTTGGCTATTCGCAGTCTTTTGTGGTTCCATATGAATTTTAGACATATTTGTTCCAGATCATTGAAGAATGCTGTTGGTATTTTGATAGGGATTGCATTGAATCTGTAGATTGCTTTAGGTAGTATAGCCATTTTGACATTACTTATTCTTCCTAGCCAAGAGCATGGGATGAATTTCCATTTGTTAGTGTCCTCTTTAATTTCTCTTAGGAGCATCTTGTAGTTTTCAGGGTATAGGTCTTTCACTTCCTTCATTAGGTTAATTCTCAGGTATTTCATTCTTTTTGATGTGATTGTGAATGGAATTGTTTTCCTAATTTCTCTTTCTGCTAGTTCATCTTTACTGTATAGGAAAGCAACAGATTTCTGTGTGTTAATTTTGTATCCTGCAACTTTGCTGAATTCAGATATTAGTTTTAGTAGTTTTGGAGTGTAGTCTTTAGGGTTTTTTATGTACAATATCATGTCATCTGCAAATAGTGAAAATTTGACTTCTTCTTTACCAATCTGGATGCCTCGTATGTCTTTGTTTTGTCTGATTGCCGTGACTAGGACCTCCAGTACTATGATGAATAACATTGGGAGAGTGGGCATCCCTGTCTTGTTCCCGATCTTAGATGAAAAGCTTTCAGCTTCTTGCTGTTGAGTATGATGTTGGCTGTGGGTTTGTCATATATGGCCTTTTATATGTTGAGATACTTGCCCTCTATACCCATTTTGTTGAGAGTTTTTATCATGAATGGATGTTGAATTTTGTCAGATGCTTTTTCAGCATCTATGGAGATGATCATGTGGTTTTTGTTCTTCTTTTTGTTGATGTGGTGGATTATGTTGATGGATTTTCGAATGTTGTACCATCTTTGCATCCCTGAGATAAATCTCACTTGATCATGGTGTATGATCTTCTTGATGTATTTTTGAATTTGGTTCACTAATATTCTGTTGAGGATTTTTGCATATATGTTCATCAGGGATATTGGTCTGCAATTTTCTTTCCTGGTGAGGTCTTTGCCTGGTTTTGGTATTACAGTGATGCTGGCTTTATAGAGTGAGTTTGGAAGTAGTCCCTCCTCTTCCATTTTTTGAAAAACTTTAAGGAGAATGGGTATTATTTCTTCTCTATATGTTCGGTAAACTTCAGAGATGAATCCCTCTGGCCCAGGGGTTTTGTTCTTAGGTAGTTTTTTGATTACTGATTCAATTTCTTTGCTGGTAATTGGTCTGTTTAGGTTTTCTGTTTCTTGCTTGGTCAGTCTTGGAAGGTTGTATTTTTCTAAGAAGTTGTCCATTTCTTCTAGGTTTTCCAGCTTGTTAGCATATACATTTTTATAGTATTCTCTTATACTTGTTAGTATTTCTGTGGGGTCCATTGTGATTTTTCCTTTCTCATTTCTGATCTGTTTATGTGTGTAGATTCTCTTTTTCTCTTAATAAGTCTGGATAGGGGTTTATCTATTTTTTTTTTCAAGAAACCAGCTCTTGGTTTAATTGATTTTTTTCTATTTTTTTATTCTTCTCAATTTTATTAATTCCTTCTCTCATCTTTATTATGTCTCTCCTTCTGGTGACTTTGGGCCTCATTTGTTCTTCTTTTTCCAATTTCAGTAACTGTGTCTTCAGACTATTCATTTGGAATTGTTCTTCCTTCTTTAAATAGGCCTGGATTGCAATATACTTTCCTCTTAGAACTGCCTTTACTGCATCCCACAGAAGTTGTGGCTTTGTGTTGTTGTTGGCATTTGTCTCCATATATTGTTTGATTTCTGTTTTAATTTGGTCATTGACCCATTAATTATTTAGGAGCATGTTATTATGCCTCCATGTATTTGTGAGCCTTTTTGTTTTCTTTGTACAATTTATTTCTTGTTTTATTCCTTTGTGATCAGAGAAGTTTTTTGGTAGAATTTCAATATATTTGAATTAACTGAGGTTCTTTCTGTGGCCTAGTATGTCGCCTATTCTGGAAAATGTTCCATGTGCACTTGAGAAGAATGTGTATCCTTGTGCTTTTGGGTATAGAGTTCTGTAGATGTCTGTTAGGTCCATCTGTTCTAGTGTGTTGTTCAGTGCCTCTCTGTCTTTACTTATTTTCTTTCTGGTTGATCTGTCCTTTGGAGTGAGTGGTGTTTTGAAGTCTCCTAAAATGAATACATTGCTGTCTATTTCCTCCTTCAATTCTGTTAGTATTTGTTTCACATATGTCGGTACTCCTGTGTTGGGTGCATATATATTTATAATGGTTATGTCCTCTTGTTGGACTGACCCCTTTACCATTATATAATGTCCTTCTTTATCTCTTGCAACTTTCTTCATTTTGAAGTCTATTTTGTCCTATACAAGTACTGCAACACCTGCTTTTTTCTCCTTGTTGTTTGCATGAAATATCTTTTTCTATCCCTTCACCTTTATTCTGTGTATATCTTTGGGTTTTAGGAGAGTCTCTTATAAACAGCATATAGATGGGTCTTGCTTTTTTATCCATTCTATTACCCTGTGTCTTTTGATTGGTGCATTAAGTCCATTTACATTTAGGGATATTATTGAAAGATATGTACTTATTGCCTCTGCAGACTTTAGATTCGTGGTTACTGAAGGTTCGAGGGTAGCTCCTTTACTATCTAACAGTCTAACTTAACTCTCTGTTAAGGTATTATAAACACAGTCTGACGATTCTTTATTCTCTCTCTTCTTCTTCCTCCATTTTTTGTATACTAGGTGTTTTATTCTGTACTCTTTTACATTTCCTTTGACTGTTTTTGTGGATAGTTGATTTTATTTTTTGCCTTTAGTTAGTATTTGGATGGTCTGCTTTCTTTGCTATGATTTTGTTTCCTCTGGTGACATCTTTTTAGCCTTAGGAGTGCTTCCATCTAAAGCCGTCCCTTTAAGATGTCCTGTAGAGGTGGTCTGTGGGAGGCAAATTCCCTCAACTTTTGGTTGTCTGAGAATTGTTTAATCCCTCCCTCAAATTTAAATGATTATCGTGCTGGATACAGTATTCTTGGTTCAAGGCCCTTCTGTTTCATTGCATTAAATATATCATGCCATTCTCTTGTGGACTGTAAGGTTTCTGTTGAGAAGTCTGGTGATAGTCTGATGGGTTTTCCTTTGTAGGTTATCTTTTTTCTCTCTCTGGCTGCCTTTAATACTCTGTCCTTGTCTTTGATCTTTGCCATTTTAATTATTATGTGTCTTGTTGTTGTCTTCCTTGGGTCCCTTTGTGCTGGGAGATCTGTGGGTTTCCGTGGACTGAGAAACTATTTCCTTCCCCAGCTTGGGATGTTTTCAGCAATTACTCCTTCAAAGACATTTTCTATCCCTTTTTCTCTTTCTTCTTCCTCTGGTACTCCTATTGTTCCATATGGATTGGTCACACAGTTCTCTTAATATTCTTTCATTCTTAGAGATCCTTTTATGTCTCTTTGCCTCAGCTTCTCTGTATTCCTCTTCTCTGATTTCTATTCCATTAACAGTCTCTTGCACCTCGTCCATTCTGCTCTTAAGCCCGTCAATCGCTTGTCTGATTTCTGCATTGTCTTTCCTCACTTCATCCCTTAGCTCTTGCATATTTCTCTGTAGATCCATTGGTATGGTTATGACTTTTATTCTGAATTCTTTTTCAGGAAGATTGTGTAAGTCTATACCATCAGGCCCTCTCTCTTGGGTTGTCTGGGTAATCTTTGTCTGTACCATATTCCTCTGTCTTTTCATGGTGATAGAAGTGGTCGCTGGTAGGTGCCACTTGTGTCAGCTGGGAGAACAAAGTCCCTTCCTGCTTGTTGTTTACCTTGCCCTTCTCCGGGGCCTGAACTGGTTTCTCGCCCACCGGGAGTCAGTCTCTGGGATAATCCCCGGAGGTGCCTGTGTGCAGTGTCCCCCTCAGCCGAGCTTATAGCACTGCGGGGGTTTGAAGTCTCACTGGGTGCCTTCTGGTCTCCTTGTTGCTTTCCATCCCTTGATGTGGGTTCTGGGGTCCTTCCTGCTTAGCTGCGCAGCAGCTGGGAGTAGATTCTGTCAGTTTGCTGTGGGCAGGGCCACTCCTCTGCTGTTCCGCTGCAGTTGGGATCCCGCGCCCTTTGCGGCACTGGCTGGAAGGGTGGGGGGTGGGGGACGAATGACAGGCTGCTGATCTCTGTGGAAAGCTTTGGCGTGGCTGCTTGCCCGGCCGCCGGCCAGGGGTCTGAAATACCCCAAGTCTCCCATCGTGATGGGCTGAGTGCACTGGGACGATTTTGTTCCACTATTGTGCCCTTGTCTCTTTAAGACTTAAAAAAAAACAAAACAAAACAAAAGCTCCTGCTTTTCTTTTGTCCCGGGGAGCCGCCTGAGGGGACCCACTTGCAGTCTCCGTCTTGGATCCTGCCCTTCTCTTTCTCTAATCTCCTATCCCCACATGATGTGTGTCAATGCTCCCAGCGCAGATCACCAGAGCTGGTTTTTGGCGGGCCTGTGCTTCCACTCCCTCCCCACTCTGAATCTTTTCCTCCCACCAGTGCGCTTTGGTAGGGGAGTGCTCAGGTCCCGCTTGGTCGGGGCTTTGTATCTTACCCACTTCATGAGGCACTGAGTTATCGCAGGTGTAGCTGTAGCCTGGCTGTTGTATTGTATCTTCTGGTCTCTTTTTAAGGAATAGTTGTATTTGTTGTATTTTCACAAATATATATTTTTTTGGAAGGAGATTTCCGCTGCCCTGCTCACACTGCCATCTTCCCAGAAGTCCCGCATGCATGAGCATTTATTGAAAATGGACTATATGCTTGGCCATAATACTAACCTCAAAAGATTTGAAAGGATTGACATCCTTCAGTTCAACAAAAATGTGATTAATTTTAAACCATTGGCAAAAAGATAATTAAACATACATTTAGAAACGGGAAAACACCCTATTAAACAACTCATGAGTCAAATAAGAAATCAATGGGAATTTGAAAATATTAAGAACTGAATAATAATGATGATACTATATAAGAACTAAAGAGCTGCCTATAAGGAAACTTTTAGCTATGTTTATATTAAAAAAGAAAAAAGATTCAATGGTTTAAGCACTCAACTTTAGAAGTTAGACAAGGAAAAGAACAGATCCAAATACAGTGGAAAGAAAGAACAATGTATATGTAATTTCACTAAGTTTTGCCAAATTGTTCTCCAGTTTACATTCCCACCAGTAGTGCCTGAGTATTTTTGTACCCATACTTAATGTTTTCCTTGTTACTATTTTTTGTCACTTTTATCTATATGAAGTCGTGGTTCATTATTTTATCTGTTCACCAGATAAATTGAATGTCTTTTCATATATTAATGATCTATTCAGGTTTATCTTTTTGTGAATTATTTCATTATATAATTTTCCATTTTTCTATTGGATTTTAAGAGGCATTCAAGCTTTAGATACACATGACTGGTGACTGGATGTGAGGAATTAGAGAGAGGGGGGAGTCAAGGATGAGGATACCACTTTGGATTTCTCTGAGTTATTGCTTCTTCTCACCAAATAGCCTAGGTTCTACCACTCTCCAGGGGTTCTGCTATTCAGCTCCTTGATAATTTGACTTTTTGTCCTCTGGATAACTTTTGGTTTGGTTAATATCTTCTAAAAGAGCAAGTCTCAGAGCTGAACAAAGCCAACAAGGTCAACTTCTCTCTATAGACTTCTATAACTCAGATTTGATATAGCCATACCATTAATTGTGTCAAAGCACCTAGAAACCACCAGTTAAATGGTGAAATGGTAGTACTTTCTGTATTTGGCATCTGTGATATTCTTCTTTTCACAAACTGATCTTAAGTACCTTAGAGCTGTGTATAACACCACCCTCACTCACCGATGAGAACCTCTAGTCTCTGTAGCATCTGGCCATTAGTTTCACAAATATTTTCCGAGATATGTAGTCTGGATTAGGAATAGAACACAGCTTAGGGAGGCACGTATATCCAACAGAGATAATTCAGCTCCCAAATATGAACTGCACTTCTCTCCATTCATCTATTTCAAAGATATTTGCCATCAGCCACAATGCATTTCTGCTTATGCTCTTCTTCAGGATGCTCGTCAAATCATGTGATGTACTCATGGTGGGTCAAAAGAATCCTTCAATAGAGACGGCATAAAGTAGTCATTATGAGAACAGGTTCTGAAGCCAGTCAGACATCTAGATTTGAATCCTGTTTCCACAACTCGCTATCTATGAAATGTTGAACAAATTACTTACCCTCTCATAGCCTCAGTTTTCTCACCTGGGAAATAGCACCTATCTCTTTGAAATGTTGAGAAGATTAAATGAGGCAATGGTTATATCGAGACCTCTGAATATAGTTAGTCCATGAATTTAAGAATTTTATACTATTGTTATTCATTGATAGAATAGTATGTGGGCATAGAACAGAAATAAATTAGGTAAGAAGCATAATCAAGTGGAAAAAACACTGTTCTGAAGTTAAGTTAGTAGGCCTGGGTTCAAGTTTGGTTTGACCACTACTACTGAATATAGAAGCACAGATATGAAGGACATGTTTCAAGAAAAATGAGTGATACAGAACATATCTGGGGTATAAGTTTTGTGGAAGAACATGGTAGATGATCTCATGGAGAATGTTGAATGCCAAGTTTGGTGGTAGGGGGTCCTTTGTAAAGATTCAGGACATGACTGGCTTTGTACTTTAGTATTGTATTCTGAAAGCAAAATGGAAACTGAATCTACAACCAAGACTAATTGCCTTCTACAGACCATTCTACAGATTATTTTAGTCTTTAATTGGTCTACCCATACATTTAGCCATCTATGAATCTACACCTCCATGCCCAATACAATCTTCTTCCCTTTTTTCCTGTTGAAAAAACTCAAATTCTTGACTAGATCCTCTCATGTTGGTACAGCTTTCCCAGGCTGGATGAATAAAAAAGTTTCAATGTTATAATCAGTTCCCCCATATCCTAGAAATAAAAATTCTTTATACCATTAGTGTCTTCCCCTGGCTGCCCTGTCCTGGTCTGAGTTCTACCTGCCATCCTGTACCTCCACCTGATAAGGACCCAGCAAAATTCATAAATATGATCCAGATCCTAGAATTTTTCATACTGAAATATTTGGTTGTGTTATCACAATGTGAAGTTTATTTCCCTGTCTGTTGCCATCTCCCTGTTCCCCATATAAAGAGAATAGAGAAGGAAAGAGCCACTGGGAGGTATTCCTCAAGTGGACATGGGAAGCGCAGCCCAGGGAAGTTGCCCAGAAAACTACCACTATCTTTCATTTATTTCATGTATTTTTTTACATAAAAAAATTTTATTTTTGACATTTTTATTCTCACTGGAACTACCAGGGCCCCAAAGGGGTCCAATAAGACAAAAGTGACACCCACAGCAACCAGTCCCCTCATTGGTTGCCAAGGGAACACTCTCCACTGATAAAAGCCTGGTCAACTTCATAGTCCCCTGTGCAAGGCAAGGAAGAGGGCCTTGTACAAAGCTTACAGCTAGTCCCAAGGAGGCCAGAACATGGGGGTTCAGACAGTAACCTTACTTCTTCCAGCTTGGGAGGAAAGAGGAACAAATAGACAGTTACTCTCAGAAAGACACCATGACTATGGACCCTTTAAGTCTCTTTT
>JAVSCE010018371.1:0-93091 GCA_032199065.1 Smutsia gigantea
AAGAGCAAAGAAGGCAGCGGGAGTCATCATGGAGGGTCCTCAAAAGAAGCCACTTTATTCTGCATAAGGCTGTGCTTTTTATACTTCTACAGTGCTAATTCATGGTTACATAAGTATTGAAGATGCTCATGCATGTGGCCTTCATGGCCAGGTGTCGGGCCTTCAAGGCCCTTATCTAGCTCCTTACTCACAGGTACAACACGCTGTGTTTTCAAGGTTTCTCAAGCCCAGACATATCTGATTCCATACAAGGCCAGGCATATGTGGGGTGAAGCAGCGGACAGGTGTCCTCATAGAACAGTAGGGAAAGTGGGGGCTGGGAGGGGCCTTCCCTACACCTTGGCAGAACTATTTGTGTTGTAGTGATAGCAAGGCCCTAGAGGAAGCTGGTCTCCAAGCAAATGGCATTTTTCAAAGTCACCAGGTTTTTTATTCGGTTGGTTGGAGTTTTATTTTGCAACTTTAATGCAAATTTCTGCCTTTGCCATAATCTCTCCCAGTCAATAACTTGTTTGTACTAGGGATAAAAGTTTTGTGTAATATTCATCACTCTGTTTCACAGTTTACTTTTTAAATTGATCTCTGTTGCTTATAAGTGGCCACACCTATACCTACAGTCCATTTCAGAGGTCATCAAGAGTCTACACATGTAATTCTCCACATCTCTGCCAGATATCCCTCCCTTACTCTCTGTGAAATGTATGCAGGGTGGAGCATTGATCATATTATCTTGTGAGGGTCTGTACCCAACCCCTCTAAACGTGGGATATGAAATTATCTCATTCCCTAACATAGCCTCAGCATCTAGGCACAAGATAAATATTTGTTAAATGAACAAAACAAGTGTATGACTAGCATAACAGCCTAGCTGAATTTAGAATATTTGAAACAATTAGTCATCTGTTCGGTCCAACCCTTAATAACCCAGGTTTGCATGCGTGTGGTGGGTGCAAAGCTGCTCTTGCTGTGAAGTAATGCCATAAGCATGTCACTTATTTCAGAATCATTTTGCTTTTTTAAAAAAAAACTGGCAGTGTCCATTTTATCATGTTGTTTTAATAAAATGCCCCCCAAATACAATGTTTGACCCTAAAATTCATGTTCATATATATTATATGGTTTTTACAAGCTTTACCTGCTAACATAAACACAAAGCCAGAGCACCTTAATGTAAAAAAGCGAAGGGCTCGGCATTCCGCAGTTGCTCTGGAAGGGTGCTGGCTCACCCCGGAGACAGATGGTCCTTTGTAGCAAGTCTGCAAATGAGGAAAGCCCACAGTGTGCACACCCCTCCTCCTTGTCCAGCTGAACTGCTTCTCCCCCTGCCCTGCTTCTCCATTCTCCCTTCTTATCCTTTTCTCGTCTCTTACTGTTGAGCGCAAGGGCTATGTATGAGCATCTAGCACATGGTGCCTCACACGAGCGGTACTCAATGGGTGTCGCATTGGGTTTTTAATAAACTAAACTGGCTGTGGGCTTTCCTCTAGCAAATTCCAACTTAGCAAAGCAGAGGTCTTAAAATTTGTGAACTATTAAGACAGTGACTAAAATGCTTACACTGACATCTTTAAAAGAATAATTTAAAGTGTGCTTTTGTATACTTGTCTCAGATAGCACACAGATCTTTTTTCAAGTACATCATTCTAAATAAATTCTCTAGTCAAACATCTTTGATCAACTTTCCCCCACCCCCACCCCCACCCTTTTTTTTATTGCCATGTTCATTGAATTGAAAAGGATTCCACAAAGAATCAAGAGGCCCAAGAAAACAGCCCCTTTCTCTAACAGAGCCACAGTGCGTGAGGGCAAAGGCTGCGTTTAGTGTCGAACCCACTTTCTCGACAGAATTAGTCCCTCAGCCTAATCCACATTCAAGATTCTCAAAAACGGCAGTTTTCGGTTTCTCAGAAATCTAAGCACATGCAATATACTTTGTGCAATGAAATAAAATATATTTTTAATATTTGGCGAAGACTTAAAAACCTTTAAGAGCCACGATGCGGAGCAAATATTTTCCCATTAATTGCAAATTTTATTGTCAGATACATGTCATGGTTTATTGACGCAGAGAGGTGCTTCTTGTCGCCCACTCAGTGATTTCACGGAGAAACCAGAGGCCATTTTCAGAGCTGGGGTGACATTTAAAATCAGGATGACATTGTTTTTCTCACCTGTGAAAATAATGGGGTTTCTTCCTTTATGCTGAATGTCTCCACTGGACGATTATGCTGATAAAACTTTCCTGCCTAGCTCACAGGAGGGTGATGAAGATCTAAAAAGAGATAACGTGTGACTCTGCTAAAACTATAGGGCATCTTTTAAGTATTGTAGATTATTATCATTATTATTTATCGAAAGTAAGACTCAAGCATGAAGGATTCAAGAGGTTATGGAACCCAATTGAGGAAATTAATTCTGAAATATACACAGAAAGGAGAAAGAGAGGGAGACAGCCCTCTGACTGAAGCATTTTTCTGGGATAAGATTGCCTTCCCTGGGTTCTGTCTCCACCCATTGCTAGCTCTTTAATCTTGTGCAAATTACTTGTGCAAGTTAACTGATCTAAGACCCAATATTTTTAATTTGTAAAATAGGGATAAGAATATTTTATCTCATTTCCATATTAGTAAATTGGATAATGTATGAGCAGTACCTACTGTGTAGTAAAAGCTCACTTATTAGCTATTATTGTTTCACTAGAATATAAGCACCACAAAAGTAGGGCTATGTCTTTTTGTAGATCAACAAATGTTATTACCAGGCTTTGTTCTAGGCACTGAGTATAGAGCAGAGAAGACAGACAAGGTCCTTGCTCACAGACAATAAATAAGCAAGTCATTTCAGAGAGAGACGAGTTCTGCAAAGAAGCAGATACAAATGAATTACATTGAGCTACAGGGGGGTGCAGAGCTGGAGACAGGTGGTTTGGACAACTGGCCAAGACCATGCAGAAGGATCCCATCTGACCCACTCCTCTTCTCATCATTCAGGCGTTACGTCACCTGTGCCAGCCGGGCAAAGATCTGAGGGAAGAGAACTTTACACAGAGGAAATAACATTTGAAACATGTCTGGGACAAAAAGACCTTGTGTTCAGAAGGCAAAAGGATCCAGGCGGGTCCTGAGCCCAGTGAGTGAGAAGAGGAATTGCCAAGGAGAAAGTGGAGACACAGAAAGTAGCCGCCTCAAAGCAGCCTCACAAAAAGCTGAATATGTTCCAAATGCATTATAACTTGGAGTCTCGTAGCCCCTTGCATGTATTTTTTGAATGATGTAACTAATATATACACAAAGTATTTTTAAAATAATTATACCATGAAAACACTTAGATACTTCAAGACTCTCAAAAGATGCCTTCTCTCAAGGAAAAGTCAGAAATTAGCCATGAGTTCCATTTTTAAAACAGTGATGTCTACCTGATTCGGCAGTGACTCTTAATGTAACATCTCTCCTTTGTTCGTTATTTTCAGTAAAAATGGCTATCCTGACCATCCTGCATTGGGCAAAGGTGAGACCTTCTTTCGATCTGGAATAAATATGGCAGTCACATTTGGGATTATGACACAGATGGCTTATAGCTGTGATGATGTAAACATGCTGTGTTTGCACCGGGCTGAATGTGGCTGCTTGAGCCCTTAGGACATGGCTAATGTGATTGAGGGAATAAATCTTTAGTTTTACTCAATTCTAATTATTTCCAATATAAAGGGCCTTATGTGGCTTGTGGCTACTGTATGAAGTAAAGCAGATTGCGTTTTTCTTTGCTTTTGCCATTTACCTTCTTGAAGTGTCTCACCAGCTGCCCACGCCTCACCCTCACTGGTAGGTGCCCCCTCTCACCCTCGCAGTGTCCTGAATCCAACCTGGCCCTAAGCCGTCCCCACATCTGCGAGAAGGACCCCAGGAGACCCCACAGATACAGACAGCATGCCCATCTCTGCCATTCAGTGAGTGACATTAAAATGCTGAGTAAGAGGCATTTCTTTGTGGCCAAAGGGGACCTCAGACCTCTCAAGTGAATTCCTGTGCAGTACTCTGCCACGTACAGAAGGCACATTTATTTCAGGTCAAAACAAGATGAGAGATGTTCCAAAGTTAGCCTAAATTTAGTTACTCCAAAATGTAAGGAATTCTTATATTCTTTTCAATTAGTTAAAGCTTCCAAATCTGTCATATTTTCAATATCAATAATACTGAAATGACCTGATATTCATTTTTTAAAGAAATGAAACTGAAATTAATAGCAAATAAGCATTTTGCTTCAATATAGCACTCTACTGTGTGTATCTTCAGTGGAGAAGCAGGAAGACAGTACCAGATTTTTGCTTTTCTGTTCAACCTTGCCGCATCTAAGGAACAAATCAGTCTCAGATATGATTACAAGGAACCTCACAGCAGATTATCAGAGCAATATTTGTGACAATTCAAGCTAGACTGTTTGTGTGTTATTTTGTGCTGCAAACACAATTTCCAGGCTTAAATGTTTTTTATCAGTGTTATTTAGGTTTTTTAGATACCAAAGAACACTTTAAAAATGGAGTTTGATGAGTCAGGGGTAAATAAATCAGAGGCATGCAGATTAAATGCCTATGAGGGGAAAACTTCTGGAGGAACTTGAGGAGAAATTCATTTGAGATCAACTTGAAACCAGGCCAAATAATGTTTATTTTTCAAAATTCAACTATTATAAGAATCTAAAATTAAAAGCTTTTTTAGGTACTCCCATAACAGATTCCACTGTGCCTCTATATCACACGTAGCAATCTCAGGGCACCCTGTCATGGGAAGTTCTTTGATACCCATGGAATCCCTAGTAACTGGGTTGATAACACAGCCTTCCAGGACTTCCATGCAGATACGATTGCTTCGTTACTAAAGTCATTCCCATCCATCCAATCTCAAAAGCAGCATCTCATACCATCTATGGTGTTATAATTTAAGTTTATTTTAATTAATCCTTTCCTTAACAGAGTAAGGAGTGGACTGTGGTTCTCTGACCTAACAGGATTGTGAAATTCTTTGCAGGTGTTCTAGTCTACAGTGATATTTTTCAAATGCAGATATCTAGGACCCAGGAGTGTATGTCTTTGGATCCCCAGAGGGGCAAGATTACCACAGTGAAAATGTGGGTGTTGTCTCAAAAGTAGATATAACCACAGGCACTGCAAGTCCATAGCAATGCTCAATCATGAAATGGTCATCTAAAACATCCGGAGTTTTCTTACATTATTTTTTGCTTATATTTTAAGTATCTTCATAATACAAACACAAAATGAGAAATATTCTTACAGAGGATTGGACCTTAGAAAAGAGAACCAAGAACTCCAGTTCAAGAAATACAACTCCAGAGACTACACATTCAGTCAATTAGAACTTAGTGAAACTCTGCCTTACTTTAGGTGTGCCTGTAGAATATAAACTTCTGTATCCTAGGTAGTTATCATAGAGACTGTTAAATAAATGGCAGTAATTTTTGTCTACATAAATTATAAGTTAAGGTGAGAATTAATTTCTAACTAGAGTTAGGAATAAATCCATTGAAAGTGTGTCCATCATTCACCACCTTGTGATGCTTCAATAATCTAATCATAACTTAGTTCTCAGCAATGACATGGATGTGTTCATTGAGTCTTCTAACCTAGAAATGTGTCCATAATATCCTTCTGTTGACCAGGGAACAGAAGACTATGCTACTCTATTAGAAGATGTTTTGACCAAGAGTAGATACTGTCCAAAATTCCAGGTCTGTGTGGTCCAATCAAGTTCTCCACAATTTTCACCACTGAGATTGATATATTAACCTTGAAGTCAACTAGAAAACTGTTGCCAGACTGAATAGTCTCAGATATTTGTGAACACTTGCTTTTCAGTCAATTTTTCAAGATAGGACAATGAATCCATTCAATAAAAAGTTGTTGAGTATCTATTATGTGCAAAACAATATAAATAGGTACTTGAGGGATATGAATATGTATGACACAGCACATAGCCACAAGAAACTCATTAAGTAAACATGAATGGATAGAATTTTAGGCTAAGAGATGGGGGAAACACCTTCAGAACATCTTCTAGATGCTTCATGGTAAATTTGTGATCTTTGGAACAAATAGCTATGTAATTATAAAGTGAATGCTTGATAAGATCTTTCCAGAGAAAAAAATTAATTGTATCAAACACAATCTCCAGAAAGTTGTCCTTCAACAGGCATATTTTCTTTTGCTCAGACCTCCAGTATAAACCTCATATTAAAACTGTTCAAAAGCAACTAATGGAAATTGATGTTTATAATCATGTCCTGAAGGCACCTGGAGATCTCAAAACACCTTGTAAAAATATCATCAAAAACATACAGCAATTAATCAATCATCAAACATGTATTAGTCTATTACTGTAGACAGACAAAACAAAAATGTGTTAAGATGTAGTTTCTGCTCTCAAGAAGCTTACAGCGATAAAGAGACTTATAACCCACGGAACAAATCTCTAATAAAGAAAATGTGAAATATTAAAAAAGGGAACTTTTCCCACTCCAGTGTCCTTTTTTGGCCTTCCTCACTCCACATGAAGAAAAGTTGCCATTAGCCAAAGCATGGGACCTCTGTGACTGTTTTTCCAATGGGAGGGCCCTGCACCCTGCTCACAAGCCATCTGGCCCTTCCTGACTCCATATGCCAAGCAGATTTCTCAGGTCCAACTATCCTAGATTCGAAAGAGAGGTTTCAGGCCTGAGCCATGTTCTCCTGCATAGGCTTATCACAGAGGACTGTGTAGGAAGAGATGGGACGATTATCAGCTATTAATACATCAGCACTTTATTAAGAATTGATATATATAAATCTATTTGCATGAAGCCATGAAGGAAATGGAATGAGTAACCAGTTCACCAAAATCTCACTTTGAACTGCTAAATGTTATTTGACCAGAAAATTAAACTGTTTATACTTATCTGTGTTATCATAAAGTTACTATAAGTATTTAACTTTTTTCCACCCTTACTGAGAAATAATTGACATACAGCAATATGTTGATTTGATACATTTCTATGCCACCATATATTACCACCATAGCCTTAGCCAACCCCTCCATCACATCACATAACTACCACTTCCTCTTTTGGTGAGAACATTTAAGACCTTCTCTCTTAGCAACTTTCAAGTATATAATATATATTGTAAACTAATCACAATGCTATGAATTAAATCCCCAGAATGTAGTCCTAACTGAAAGCTTATACTCTTTGACCACCATGTCCCTTATATGCAATTGACTTTAACTTCAGTTGGAAAGTGTATGTGATATCATAGATTACTTTGTAAAGAATATTTATATATGCCTCTCTTTGCCCTATATAGCTTAGGAAGAAATGCTAGAAAATGAGACAAAGATTGCTTGACAAAATATTAATGAATTCCTATATAACCAAGGTTCTCATATAACCCTGTCTCCTTCATTCCCTTTCTTGACTGCAGACACTTGGTGGGCAAACTGTGTCTTTTCAGTAATTAACTCAATGACTGACAATTAGCAGTGCTTAAAAATGGTTGTTGAATGAACAAATGGATTTCTAGCCAGGGTTTGGAGAAAATTAGCGAAGGCACTACCCAATATCCACTGTCTAGGTAATCTAACAATCTTTTGGGTCTTATTGACGAACTAGGAAGTAATCATTGAAGTGCCTGGTCTGTAAATGCATCTGTGTTGTCTCTTTTCATCAATAAGTGGAAGAAGATGTTACTGGATGGTAAGATGTTTCTGATTTAGAGTAGGTCTTGTGGTATAAGGATGACCCTAATGCACATTTTAATACCACCTCTCTCTCTCTCCTCTCTCTGTCTGCATATGTGTATGTGATCACAGTTATCAAAATCAAAAGAGTTTTAGAATTAATATTATCTCATTGTCAGTCCATGTTCAAATTTTGCCAGGTGCTCTAAGGTCCCTTAAGCTCTTTCTTAACCACACATTGCATTTAGTTGTCGTGTCTCTTTGGGCTACTTTAATCTGAAATAATGCCTCAGTCCTGCTTTATGTTCCTTGCCTTTGATATTTTTGAAGTGAAAGTGTACAGGCAGTTATGTCACTAAATTTAGGCTATATACATATCACCAAAGATCGCTAATTGAATTTTAGTTCATGCTCAAAATCAGCCTCTAATTCCCCCGACATGCATACCCAAAGTCCACAGCTGTTCTTAGATAAAAGATAGAGAGTGGTTCTGTTTTGCCAACTTCTAAAATGTGAGCTTATTCCACAATTATTTTGACAAATTGGCTTCAGGGAAAATTTGGAGCATTAGAAATGGGCCAAAAATAAAAGACCACATTCACAAGCACGCAGTCAAATATTTTGCCAACAGCAACGATTTAATAGACAGGCCATATTCAAATAAAAGTATGTGGCAATTGATGATGTTATTGTTGATGAATAAAAGGAGAAAATGATACTTCTCTTTTCATTTAAAAGTCTTTATTTTGACATAATTTTAAACTTCAGACAAGTTGCTGATGTATATACACTACTCTTTCATCCTCAGTTCACCAACTGTTTGCATTTACTCCATGTGCTTTATCATTCTGTGTGTGGGCGTCGGTGGGGTAGGTATATGCATGTATTTATATACATATAGATGTTTGCATATTTTTTCAGAACCATTTGAGTAAGTTATAGACATCATGATGCTTTAAATTTCAATCATCAGTGTTTATTTTCTAAGAACTAAGATATTTTCCTATACAACTCAGTTAACAAAAGCAAGATTTTTAGAATTGACATATCTAATGGACGGACAGTCCATGTTCAAATTACATCAATTGTTCCAATAATGTCTCTTAAAGCTCTTTTATCCTTATCCATGACCACACATTCATTGCATTTAATTATCTTGTCTCTTTAGCCTCTTTTACCCTGAAATGCATTCTCAGGCTTACTATATGTTTCCTGCCCTTGATATTTTTAAGTATGTAGGCAGTTTATTCTGTAAGATATCCCTCACATTAGGTGTGCTATTTTTGAGCTATAGTTTGAGGAGTGCTTCAGGACCCCAGCTGCCTGAAAATATTGGTTGGTCTATGAACATACCCGTGTATATGGGATACCCAACATTGGGATAATTGCTTTAAATTGAGATGCTTTTTCCTGAACATTCTTGTTAAATCATTTATATTATCTTGAGTCAGTGTTTTAAAATTCATTCTGCAACTCTGTTATTTTATTAGTTACAAAATAGGCTACCAAGTTATAAACATAAACCCTAACATGGTTTTAGCTGTTTCATTTCTCTCTCATGTAGGACAGGCCAGAGAAAAGTACTCTAGAGTTGGCTGGGTGCCTCTGCCATGTTCAGAGTGGAAAAGGCCAATCAGTGGGAAGGGCCAGAGATGTGCAAACACATCCCTTTCTAGAGACATGAACTACAAATATGACAGCATCACTTCTAATGCTTCTACTTATGTGTCACTTCTGTGTTCTACTTAGTCATGTAGAACACACCAACTTGTAAGAGAGGTTAGGAAATGGGTCTCTAGCAGGTGGCCATGTATCCTGTAGTCCCATTACAGAGACAGGGAAAATGGTACTGGTGGGCATCTGACAGTGTCTGATTCAGAAACTGTCCACACACTAACACTTTCTGGTCAGCAAACCATCACACAAAGAATACAGTTCCCAACAGTACAGCATATTGTAAAAAGGCAATTTAGTGAAAAGCCCAATTTATATAAAGTTTGCCTAGGCAATATATCCCCAAATGGGAAAATGCAAAGGGAATTGCTGACTGGGAAACCTCTTGAAGTTCCATTAGATGCCTGGAAAAAGAATCCAGTTGCAGATGCTTCTCCACCTTATTTCTTACCAAGCTCTGTCCCTTGTACATGATACTCCAGTGACACAGTCACTTTAGGGTTTAGCCATGTTAGGATTTGTGGTTACAACTTGGTTTGTGGTTTTCCCTACACATCTGTTGCTTCATGTACTTTCCAACTTAGGTCTTACTTGTAATTCCGTGTGGAATGTCCTCCTTTATGCCACTACTCTCCAACTGGCAAATACCAACTCACCCATTAATAGGCAGCCAAGTCTTACCTCCTCTGAGAAAGCTACTATAACTCCTGGAATGTAATGTGTCCTCGTAGACTGCATGTACTTAACAGCTGAGTGTGCCAGTGTGTTTACATGTCCCCCTCAGTGACTGGGCTCTAAGCTTCTTGAGGCAGAGACTGGCTTACTAGTTATGCCCTGTGTGCTCTGGGGTTCTGAAGTGCAGGCCAAGGTTGTTTACTTTGCCCATGTGATGGAGGGTGACCACAAGGTGAACAGGAGCAAGTCACAAGATCAACAGAAGATATTCTAGAACATCTGGGTGGTAAGTGGAGAATAATGGCTGAGTCAAAGAAGCCAAAAAAGATGGAAAGACTATAAATGTAGAAAAAAAAGAAGAATTCAACTGAGGAAGGAGACAATAGAAATAAGAACATGGGGCTTGTCAAAGGAGAATATTTAGACTTAGAAATGAGAATAAAGGAAAAAACAATAGAGAAATTTGGAGAAATTCTGACAGAGAGAGAAGGCAAGTTGAAGTTATTTACTATAGAGGCACATATGTAAATCAAGAAGTCATACCAAATTCTTTTCAGATGTATGTGTTTATGTTTAAAAATTATGTTTTGACCCTTACATAAAGGCACTTACACAAAGTAATCTCTGTCCTTAATTTGAGACCCCAATTCTTTCTACTATAGCATTTTTCTTGGAAACTTGACCTTTGCATAGAGTTCTGGTAAAATCCAGCAACTTTTGGTGTCAATGACCTTTATGTAACTAGCATAATTTTAGGAAATAACTTGAAGAACAATGTGGAGTGAAAATTTTAATAAATGCCTTTATTTCTGGTAGGTACAACATTCAGACATTTTCCCCAGATGGCATTTAAATACTGTCTTTAGAAAACTGAGTTGCTCCATGTAGCTGCAGGGGGAAGAGTGTTCCCAGCCCGGGGCGAATCCCTGAAGAATCTGCTGAAACTGGAGTAAGTGAAATGAGAAGTCAGGTTGGGAGAAAGGCTTTTATTTCTTACAGTCACTAGCCAGGCTCCCATCTGTCCGTCCCCTCCAGCCACAGCACCCACTCTCCTTCCCTGCCCAGCCCTTCCCGCAGGAACTCCATTGGCGAGTCCCTGGCGACTGGAAAATGCCAGACCAATTATGTATACCAGGAATGAATGGAAAGAGAGAACGGCCGTTTTCTCTCCACCCCTTGCCCCGGATCAAACAGAGACTTTGAAACATCTATTGGTATGTAAATGGACTAAGGCCGGGGAAATTCTGGAAATTCTGCCATTGACCCCACACTCAGTAATAGTAAATATCAACTCATAGACTAGTTCAGAGACCAGACTCACACTGGGTGGAGGGGAGGGTTTTGATGACCTCTCTCTTCCACTATACCCTTCCTTTCTCTCTCAGCAGACCCTCGGTCATTGGGCAGGTTCACCTGAAACCCTTGCTACCTAAACCAGCATCCCCTTGGTGGCCCCAGGGCAGGCCTATCCTGCCTTAGGCTGCCCTGCCTGTCCCCAGGAAATCAGCATTTGCTGCTGTTAGTGTCATCTTTGATAAAGGGATAAGGAGATGTTGACGTCCTCCTGATAAAAAACAGCCTCTCCTGAATCACCAGGGTGGTAACAAATGATACCGCTGGTGGCTGGGAGGGGATATGCTCTAGGAAGGAAACAGAAGGGCCTCCTTGGGACTTTCTTTCCAGCTAATTCAGCTTTCTGAAGAAAGTTTCTGCTTTCCTTCCAAACTCAATGGAGTTTGGCTCTAAGTGTGGTCTTTCCTGGTACAACTCTGGCTGACAAGAAATCAAAATGATGAAATAATAGTTGTCATTTATTCAATGCCTACTATCACTACTCACATGACATGTTATTTCCTTTCATTCTCACATTAATCTTGGGAACTACTACAGTCCCCATTTTCTACGCAGCCCATGCTCACATAATAAACAGATTGGCAGGAGGTAATTAGAGTGGCAGTAGAACTCCAGAAACCAAATTGTTACACTGCCCCAAAATTTCTAAGAAGGTATTTGCAATTCTCTTTAAGTCCCATAAGACAGCAACCATGACCTTGACTTGTACACAGAGTCCACCTGCCTGCTGTATTCCATGTCTATAGGGGTCCAGTTGCCAGTTCTTTTTGTTATAAGAATTGCAGCTGTCACTAAGATTTATATAAATTATTTCATTATTTTACATGAAAATTGTAAAAAAATAAATCATAACCTTATAATGGTAAATATATTGCAACCGTGTTCCCAATAGCCAAGATGTAGAAATAATCCAAAGGTTCATGATAAAGAAAATGTGGTATATGCATACAAATGGAACACTATTCAGCCTCAAAAAAAAAGGAAATCCTGCCATATGTGACAACATGGATGAAATTCAAGAACATTATGCTAAGTAAAATAGGAACAGAAGGACAAATACTGCATAACTCCATTTACATACGCTGTCCAAAGTAGTCAAATTCAAAGGAGCAGAGAGTAGAATAGTGGTTGCCCAAGTCTGCAGAGGTGGGGGTATGGAGAGTTGATAATCACAACTGAGGCATAAACTTTCAGTTACTCAAAATAAATAAGTCCTAGAGATCTGCTGTATAATGTTACACCTACAGATAATAACACTGTGTTGTGCACTTAAGAATCTGTTAAGAGGGTAGATCTCATGTTAAATACCTTTAACAGTAGATAGATAGATAAATATTAAAAATAAACCTTTTTTATTAAAAGCAGAGAATATTTTAGATAAACACAAAAACTACACTTTTTTATTACAAGCAGAGACTATCTTTAAAATATGTATTATGTTAAAATACATCCTTACATTTGAAAAAAACTTGCGCATGTAGAGTTTACCTTCAACAGTGTATTACACTTACTCATTATAATATATATCACATATTCTCAAGTGTTATTGCAGCATGCAAAAAGGATGTCATTTATTTAATGAGGTAAACCGATGAGGAGCAGGTCGCTTTTCAGCTTAACTATACATCCTTTTGAGCTGACATGAGATTAAACCCCAAGTCGTTTTTGACATTTGACACTTGATAGCAGACTTCCCTATAAGATGCTAGTTTTTAAAGCTCTTATCTACAACAGATGCTCTTGCTACTCTTTTGATAGTATTTTATAGCTTATTTTTCTAGTGAACATAAGGCATATTTCCTTGTCCTTCCCCTTCCCTTATCTAAAGAACACTGTACTAAAATTCCCCTAAAAATATCTTTTTTCTCTTCCCTGTATCTCCTCCCACCCTAGTCTCACCACAAGAAGTACAGTAATAATTTTTTAAAATCTAACAACCAAAATGGCTGCTTTCCCAAAGCCTGAAAAGAATTATAATGTGGGTAGTTTAGCTATTTTCTCTACTAGCCATGCAGGCAAGGACTAAAACTGACAGATTTCTCAGAAATATGTGTGCTTGTCAGTATCATGGTAATGATTCAAGAACAGTTAGGCTAAATGTGTCAGACTTTTCTAAACACATAGCCGATACCATGTTCTTTTCCATTTTATGAACTGCTGTTGACACTGAGATTTTCCACATCCTCAGAGCCGCTCTGCTACTTCTGTAAGAAGGACTGGCTACTTTACTCAACGTTGAGTTGCTCTGACAAAAAACGTGCCTAGAACATCCTCTGGTGGTGAGAGTGGGAATCATGTTTCAACCCAAGTAAAGGTTCATTGTCCAGCCCCGTTGCTCATGACCTGTCCTTCCCAGGAAACTCACATAAGGACAGAGGAACCTGCTGCCTTCAGGACGTTCCAACCACCCAGCCCCACGTTTCAGTCACTCTGCTGTTGTCCTTAACACGTGGTGGCAACATCTCCCACAGGACTCGTTATCCACTTTTTTCTACCACAGGTGTAAATCTGCAAGTGAAAAACAAAGAGATCTTACAAGTTTGTGTTTAGAAAGTATCATATCTTTAGAAACATATTTTTTTGCAATTTTCTGCAAAGATAAATATTAAATAATTATTCCACACTATAAGGTCAAACTCAGGGAAACAGAAAGCGGGAAGAGCATTGCAGGGCCGGGGGGTAGGGGAAATGGGGAGATGCTGATCAGACGATATAAATTTTCAGTTATAAGATGAATAAGCTCTGAAGATCTAGTGTATAGCATGGCGACTATAGTTAATAATACTGAATTGTCTACTTGAAATTTGCTAAGAAAGCAGATTTCAAGCATTCTTGCCTCACACACACACACACACACACACACACACACACACACAAACACAGACAAAATGGTAACTATGATTCGGTTCATTATTATAATCATTTCACAGTGTATACATACACCAAATCATCATTTTATACATTTTAAATACATTCCATTTTTATTGTATTTTTCAGGTATACCTCAATAATGCTGGGAAGAAAATAAATTTGTATAAGTAAAAAGTGAAAAATTCTCCCACACAAAAAAAAACTACTGTTTGGATTTGTCATGAAAGAAATGTATTAGAGTTTAATACAAGCTATTCAGTTTTGACAGCTTGAGATTCAGAAGCTGCAGAGTAACATTTCTTCCCCGCTTGACTGTGGTCATCGGTGCTTCGCTTCAAAACTACAAACCCCATAGAAACTGGGTTGTATTTTTTTCCAACAGTAAATTACAGAAATCAACGAACAATGACAGTCTTTCTGGCAATGGGAGGGCTAAGGGTCAATTACGAATTAATAAACCTTATGTGGCAATCAAAATCTGTGAATCGGGTGAGAAGCAGCATTCATTTAAACCAGTGATGAGAGCTGTTGGGGGCACCATGCCTCTGGATACAGGCCACGTGTTCTTTGCATTTTACTTCACATGGTAGAATGAATTAAAACTAATGAGGCTGGCTTGCGTTGCTAATTTCATTAATGATTTTGATTAATGTAAAATTTAAAGGATGTGGCACAGAACTAGCTGTTGAATGTCATGGTACCGGCAGCATTTTATAGGTCACCTGGCTCCCAGAGATGTCATCATCCACAGGAATTAGTACTTTGTAAATATCTCCTTTGTAAATTCTTTAGAATGTAAAGAAGGAAAATATGAACATGGATACTTGATTCATCGACTAGAACATTAAACTTAAGGTAAGGTTGAAAATAACAATACTATAATGTAAGAGATGGAGGTTTCCTCTGCCCAATTTGGAATAAAACAGATAATCAATAGTACTTCCCCAACAGCACAATGCTCCCTACCACCATCCTTTATACGGTTGTGGATTCTTCAATTTCAAGCCTCAAAACAAAGTAAAAGATAGATAAAGCAAAAGATAATTTATAAAAAAAAAATCTAAGAATGCTCCCATGTCTGGAAGGCAGACTGAAGAACACAGCTTGAAAAAGTCAAGAAAAGCAGCAGCTTCCATGGTTTCACCTTTGCCACATGCAGGATGGTGATGACAAGGAATGGAGAAAGGAAATGCAGAGATCCCTCTGGGTCACAAAGGGTGGGCACCTGAATTTGCCTTCCCACCATCCAATCAACAGTCACCCGCCTTAGCATGTGCCTTTCCAACCTGCACCTGGTCTTGGATTTGGAGCACTGTGACCATGTAACCACATTTAATATCTTTTTGTGTACCGTCTGTGGGTAAAATTACAATATTTCCAGAATCTCTCACCTAGCCTTAATCTCCATATCAATAGGTGTTTTCAAGGGGTGGAGAGAAGTAGTCTGTCTCCATATCCATAATTACAATGGTGAGCAGGAGTTATCTGGACCAGAGAGGTTGGGTGAGGTCTTTTCTGCAGCGAGGTGGCGAGAGACCCGGGCGAGCAGAAGTGGATGACTGCCTGTGAGAAATAAACAGGTTTCTCCCACTTTATTTCTCCTTTGACTGACTTCAGTTTCAAAAGTATTTTGACCAGGGGATTTAAACCCCAGAGTTACAACTGTTTAAATGTCCTGTGAGTTCATTGAGGGTAAAGAGATCTTATTTTTTTAGCAAGTAAGAGGTGAAAAGTGAAAATCAACACCTGTCCACCTGTTATTTCTAAGTCAGAATGAATTAAGGATCTTTAATGTTTTTTATATTACTTTTATTATTACCTAAATAACCATAAATAATATTTATGAGTCAGTATATATGTAATGTGAACATGGTTCCCCTATGCCTAATGAATATTACTGTATGTGCCCCAGAAAAATGTCCTGCAAGGCTGGGGAGGAACTGTTGTAAAAATGTAAAGCACATTGATAGAAGAGGTTTGCCTTGAAATGAGCTAGGAAAGTGTGAGGAAATAATCAGGAAAACTGATTGCATTAATTTCTGTGGGGCAGAAACTATGCCTATTGTTTTCAGTGCCATTTATCACTGGGCATGGTAATAATACAAATGTTCAGCAATAGTTATACTTTATCTCCATCTCACTAGCTAATTGTTTTCCCAATTCAGGTCATTAAAATTTATGTGCCCTTAATCAGATCGGTGTTATAAGGATGGAGAGATGGTGTCACATGAGTCCTGCCCTCAAGGAGGTTGCAGACTTAATACTATAGAGATACAGGTGGAATATAACACTCCCAATAACCACAAAGTGTTAAAGGAACAAAGAGAAGATAAACCATATGGAATAGCGTATCTTCAGAAACACAAAGCAACTTGTTGCAGACATTTTATTTGGCAGGAAGCCCTTTCTAAAGGAAAACATCATGTATTTATTCTTATTCTCCCTCACCTGCTGTAAATAACACAGTACCCTTCATACCAGTGGACCTTGAACTTCAGGTTGCATGAAGATACCTAAAGATGGGAAACATGCAGCTACCTCCCCAGTTCCTAAGTATCTGATGCAGTGGGTCTACATTTTCATGGGTACTCAAGGTGATTGTGATATGGGTCCTTGGCCCATTCTTTAAGAAATATCACTTGGCCTTTGATATTTTGATCAATGTCCTTCAAACTTTTTACTTTTACATGGCTGAAGTGAGATGATAAGAGTTTTGGAGGGTTTTATATGATACTTTGTAAAAATACCACCCTTCCCTCCAGATGACAACCCATCACTGTACACGCGGGCACAACCATGCTGACTTGGGCTACTGTATTCCTTAGATGGGGATGGAGCTGTGTTTTACCAGGACTAATGATGGATTCTAAGATGAATTAAGTAATAAAAGAGTAAAATTTACACACTATAAGGTCTAGACATCACTTGCCCACAAACCATTGTTTGGAAAGATGTTTGACATAACAATATTTAGGAGAGACAGACATAGATATTTTCACTTCTTTGCATTCAGATTTTATATGTTATACCTTATTACGGTATCTAAAAACATTTGATATTTATATGTCAGGTTTATGTGACATTGATTTGTTCTTAATAAACCCATGCTGCCTATGTCTCAATTCATTTGATTATAGAATTCTGAATAGACTATAAAAAAATTTTCTGGAGTTAATGACCTAAAAAATTGCCATTAATTAAAGTGCAGCATTTATTTCAATTAAAGAATGTCACAATATTTAGTTTACATCTCATAGCTACCACTGTAAATCTAATCAATGGCATAATTTATACTGAAGAGCAATTTGAATAATTTAATACACTGTATTTAATGTTGGTCATTAGATGTAATTGCAGATTTATAATATTATAAATGTAATATGTGCTGTGCTATTCTTTATTGATTTCCTGTCATTATTATTACTACTAATAATAAACAAAACATAGGAAATCATCCCTTTTTACCAAATAGCCTCAGAAAAATTTTAACCAGTGTAATCCCAAGGGCAAAATCCCACTTTGAAAACAGTTTTCTTATTTAAAAAGAAAATGACTTTATAAATGTTTAATATGAAATTACTCAGGATTATTCAATAAATTTAAATATTTTTGTTCCAATTTTTTTGTGTGCCAGTTACCTCTTGCTAAGGCAATATTTAACATCTATAGAAGAAAAGCAAAAAACAGATACATGATTGCAGTCCAGGATTCACCTAATACTTCCTACTTCAAACAGTCCCTTCTCCAGGAGATTAAGAGCAGCATCGTCGGGGATGAGTCATGACAAGAGCGTGTACCTTTGACATGATGTGGTGAGATGACACTTCACCTCCATGATCTTCATCCCCAAGTCACAACCCAGTCCAACCATGAGAAAACATCAGTCACACCCAGATTAAAGGACTTTTTATGAAATACCTGAGCAGTACTTCTCAAAACTGTCAAGGTCATTTAAAAAAGGGAAGTGTGAGACCATGTCACAATGCAGAGGAAGCTAAGGAAACTTAGCAACTTAGTGCAAACTGGTATCCTGGATGGAATCCTAGAAAAGAAAAGGGGCATTGGGAAAAATTAATAAAATGGTAATTATGTATGGGCTTTGTTTAATAATAATGTATCAATATTGGTTCATTAGTTGTGATAAACGCACCATAGTAATATGAGACGTCAGGAACAGAGGAAACTAAGTGAACCCTTCACTATGCAGTACCTCTGCAACTATTCTAGCACCAAAGGATTATTTAAAGTTGAAAAAATAATAATATTAAAGGACAATCTGGGAGAAAATATTTGTCACATAGTAATAGATAAATGATTAGTATCCAGAATGTACTTTCCAAATTAATTAGAAAAAGACAAAAATAGAAAAGTGGAGAAAGCACCTAAACACATAATTCCCTGAAAACATATACACATATCCAATAAACATAAAATTATGTTAAACCCAAGTACTGATCAAGGAAACACAAATTAAAATGACTTTTTATCCACTATGTTGGCAAATGTAAATTGACTACATTTAGGTCAAAATCAGAGAAACTGCATTGCCATGCACTGCTGGTAGATCTGTGAATTATTACAGTCTCTTTGGCAAGCAATTTGACAGTGTATATTAAAATTATAAATGCCCATACCCTTAAACTCAGAAATTCCAAGTGTCATTATTTACCCTAGGCACATAGTAGCCAGAAAATGGGTAGAGGGCCACCTGCTGCTGCAGTATTTATAGTAATAAAAAAGTTTAAAATGCACATATTCATAAATAGAGCAATTGTTAAATAAACAATATGACAGTATATGTACATTCCATAGATGATGCATGATAGAGTGCAAAAAATGAGGCAGACCTACATGAACTAACATGGATAGATCTCCAAGATTTTGCTGAGGGGGAAAAAAAGCAAGATACAGAACAGCAAGTTTATCATGATGCTTTAAAAAGGAAAAAGGAAAAAATGCTAACAAATTGGTACGTTTTATCTGGAAATCCAAAAATATGTAAATGCATGGAAAGTAATCTGGAAGATCACACTATATTGAGAGTAGCAGATCAGTCTTAGGAGAGGGGCCATATAACGTTTGTTAACGATGCTCATGCAAGAGGACTCCAGCCAGGGCTGTGTTGATACAGGTTTAGCAACCAGCTGTCCCTTTGTGGTGTCTGCTGATCTCTGAGTAGTACATACATCCACTGTGGACAATTCATGGCTTGCAAAATTCCTAAAACATTAACAATTGTTTCTTCCAAGCCAGTGCAACAAGCCTGCTCCAACACATCACTGAGTCTAACCCCACCTCTTGCTTAAACTTGTGCAGTTAGAAATTATTTTCAAATAAAAAAGCACTCTATTTTAATTACTCAGGGACATTCCAGAGGCAGAAATTTCCTGAACTGTACTAAAACTTCTAAATGTCACAAAGGGTTCCTGATATAGTTTAAAATTTCTGTGTGAGCAATAGCTGTTCTAGGACGTTTGAATGGTAGACACTGTCTCTCTGGAAATAGTGTAAGTGAACCTAAAATAACTTTAAAAAAGTGATTTATCTGCCTTTTCATTATTAACCTTCACAATCCATCTGCATGAATGGTGAGAGAATTAAGGAGATCGTATTGGTTTTGTATTCCTGCTGAAACAAATTACCACAAATTCATAATGGCTTAAAACAACACAAATGTATGATCTTACAGTTCTGTAATTCACAAATCTGCAGTTGGTCACACTGAGCTAAAATCAGGGGGTCAGCAGGGTTATTCTCTTTTCAGAAACTTCTAGGGGAGAACCTATTTTCTTTCCCTTTCTAGCTTCCAGAAGCCACCCACATTCCTTAGCTTGTGGCCCTCTTCCTCTTTTTCCAGCGCCTGCAACAGCAGGTCAAACCCTTTGCACATTGCATTCTGCTGACCTCCTCTCCTGCCTCCACAGGCCCCACCTGGATAATCCAAGATAATCTCTCCATCTGGGTCAGCTGACTAGCCACCTTAATTCCATCCATGACCTTCATTCCTTTTGCCATGTGACCTAATATGCTCACTTGTTCTGTGGATTAGGACATGGACATCTTTGGGGGGCCATCAATCTGCCTATCACAGAGTCAGGAAGAGAATGTTTGAAAAAGAAAGGCACCAACAGTCTGGCAAGAAATGAGAATGAAAAAGGATGAGGAATCCTTATGACTTGCTGCAATTTGGTTTAATCTTTTTGTTGGAATGAATATTGAATTGAAAAAAGCACGATTACTTGCACCTCTTAGAAAAGAGTGAGTTCCATGCTTAGTGATTAATAAACTTAAATTATTTCAAAGTAACTTTTAAAACGTATTTCTTTTATCTACAGTATTCTGTAACATCAAGCAGGTAGATATTGGACAGAGTCTCTAGGGGACCATATCCTATGATCAAAATGTCTCAGATTCTGTAAGATGCCATCAATATAATTAGGACAAATTACAGTGTAATATCTCTGTGGCTGTTCTGGTGCAAAAGTGTTATTACTGTGCCATTAGTTGTACTCCCAACTGTCTTGTGAAATAGTAGGAGCAAATAGAAAACATGTACAGAATTTTTAAATTATTTTTTAAATTCAGGTGATATAAATACATTTTATTAATCAATTAAAACTCTAAAAGTCCTGTGACTCATAATATTAAATCTAAAGTAATTTTTAAATGTTTGTAGTATATAACAAGGAGCTGAAAAGGGCAACTAGAACATTAATCAAATCAGTTTTAATCAAATATGCAAAAAAACAGGAATATAAATGTCTGGTCCAAACTTAGCTATTAGATGAAGTTAGTTACCCCAAATTAAAGGATTTAATAATATGAATAGATAAAGGAAGATGTACACATATATCTCTCAACAGTGTAATGGAATCTCAATTTGTAGCTCACTGAACAATTCAGATACCACTACATTTTGTAATTTATAAAGACCCTAAAGATGTTCAAAAAAAGATTATATCATCTGAGGCCTCGAAGAGTCAAAGAGAAGCAAGCATACAAAAAACAAGGTCCTAATGAGGTAGGGCAGGGGCATGGCACAAGCATCATGGTTAATTTTTCCTGCCTATAATGAAAAATGCTGAGATAAAAACAGTATAGTAAGAACAGGAGGGACTCTACCTTAACGCTGATTCCATTTTTAAAAACCAGGGAGTCAGGAGGTAAGATTCCTAACACATTTTATGGTAATCAGCCAATAACCTATCCTATCTTAAGGTGGGGCAAACAGCCCTAAATGGTATGTCCCCACTACTTGAGGGTAATCGCTGTCTTAGAAACAGGATCAAGACATTCCTTGCAAGTTTATCTAACAAAATATCTAGAGGACAGACTATGGATGTGACATAATGTCTCTCACCGGAGATAAACGTCATGAGACCGTCAGTCAAGCCTTGGCCCCCTGCCCCCCTCCATCCTTTGCTCCATTCTTGAAAACCTTTAAAAAAAGAATCCTAAGCCTTTAAGTGTGCCTCCTCTCTGAGCTGCCTGCACTCCCCTTTCTTCAAGAGTGTCCTTTGCCTTAAATAAAGCCTTCTCACTGCTCAACTTCTTGCATTTTGTCTCTGCACACTTCCAGTGGTGTCTTTTCTACTTCACTATTTCATTCAGTTTTCAAGACGTAAGCACTAGTCTTTACTCTCTCTGTTCTACTTCAGGCAAGTAGGGAAGGCCTACTGAGAGCTCTGATTTGGGCTCGCAAGTTCCCATTGCCCGGGTGACCCAGACAGGACTGCAGCTATACAATCATGCTGTTTAGTGGCCTGCCTGAAAAATCTCCTTTCTTTGTTTTTGGGAAGTTCTCAGAACATGATCTCACTCCATGCAGTGCTCTGTGGCTCCCCCAAATCCTGGGGTGGTAGGGTCTTAGTTCCCACGCCATGCAGATTCAAGCAGACACTGGACACCAGGTGACCCTGGCTTCAGGAGTGGACAAGGAATTCAATGAGCTTCAACTCTCTCTGTTCTTCCTTGCCCTCTGCTGCCTGCATGCCAGCTGACATTCATTTCTATTCTCGCATTAATAAATTCCTTCCTTACCTACACTTGGCCAACCTGCTTGAGAATTCTTTCTTGTTCAGAGTCAAGAACCCTCCTCAATCTGGGCTGAGGATTCTCCCAGTGCACAGAGAGAGACCTCCCCAGATGCAGCTACCTGACAACACTATGAACATGAATCAGCAGAACAAAAGAAAACTGAAATAAATCCACAAGAATTCTTGGTAGTGGAGTTAAAAACAAACTATGAAACAACATAGTAGTAGTTTATAAGTGAAACTTAAAATTATCAGCAGCAAAATGGAAACTATTAAACAGTGGTGTAGATGATTTGGAGAAAACTCAAATAGAAATTATAAAACTGAAAAATATAATAGCTGAAATTAAAAACTCAATGGAAGTGTTTATCAGATTACACCCAGATGAACAGAAAGTTAGTGAACCAGAAGATACAGTAGAAGAAATGTGCTGAATGAAACATGGAGAAACAAAAAGATAGAAAAAAATTTTTTAAGTGTAGAATACACAAAAGTAGTAAGAAGAAGGTCTGTCATATGCTTAGTTGGAGACTCAGAAGCAGAGAACAGAAAGAATGAAGCAGAAGAAATTGTTGAAGAAACAATGGCTAACCATTTTCCAGAAATGACGAAGGAGATTGATCCACATATTTCTAAAACCTAATGAATACAAAGCAGGAAAATGTAATAGAAATAAGCATGCGTACTTCTCACAGTGAAACGTCTAAAAATCTAAAACAAACATAAAATTTTAAAAGAAGCCAGTTAATAAATACTACATTTATTTAAATGACACATGCAAAAACAAACAATAAAGAATGAGTTAGTTTTTTTGGTCTGAAAAGTCTTTATTTTGCCCTTATTTTTAGAAAGTATTTTTCTGGGCATAGAGCTCGGCATGGTTCTCGAGAGGAAAATGTTTCTATCAGGAACACAACAATGATAACAGTCAGACTTCTCTCTGGCCAATTTGGGCTCCTTCCATTACTGAAGCAATAGGTGAAAAAGGTGTTTGTCTACTAAGTAGAGTGATTGCTCCCAATGACCAAAGGGAAACTGGATTGCTGCTATCCAGCGGAGGAAGGAGGGCCATGCCGAGTACCAGGGGATCCTTGGGATACCTCTCGGTAGTTCTATGCCCAGGAGTCAATTATGTAAAAACTACATCAAGAAGGATGATTGAGGACTCAGACCACTCAGGAGAGAATGTTCAGATCACTCCACCAAGTAAAAACCTAGAGCAGTTGAGAGTCTGACTGAGAACAAGGGAGGTTTAGGATAGGCAGTGGAATACAACTACAACCTTGAGGCCAGTGTAGACAGTGAGGGCTGCAGTAGCTTTGCATGTTTTCTCATTGCTATGTGCATGTTTGTATACTCTAGCCACCTTCTTTCTTCCCATCTTTACTTCATACATAAGTTCTTAGAAGTTGACTTTAAATTTCACTTTTTAAGTACTAGAATATTCAGTGTGTTTGTAGCTAGATTTGAGGAGGAGTCAATATAGTCAACAACTGATAAATAATTGTTGGGACTGTCTGGTGTTTCCCTTTTTGGCAAAGGATAAGAACTTTTACATGGATGGATGTATCTTATTAGGTGCAAATGTAGAGTTCCTTTAGTGATGTACGGAAGCTCATATGTGTATAGAAGGGACATATGGAAGCTCGGTAGTCAACAGGAGACTGTGCCAGTTATCAACGAACTGTCTCAGCTCCAAATACATACTTCACTGTCTCCTCTGTAAAAATGGATCTGGATCCTTAATCTACTTTTTCCTTCGTTGGCGACAGTAGTTTCGTCAGTAAAGGGTGCTGGAGAGACAGTGCAGGAGGAAGGGGCTCTCTGTGCTGGTTCTGGTGTACTCGTTTGGCAGGATTCCACAAGGCTCACAGCAAGCAGAGCTATGTGGTCAGCAATCCCCACTGCGGGTGGTTTTGTAGCAGAGTGCCTTCAGTGAAACATCTCCCCGTGAACAGCTTTCCCCACTTCCCTAGAATATTAATTTTACCAAGTTCCAGAGGTCATATTTCCAGCACGTTCCACAACATGGCACCACAATGCCTCGTCTGCCACGGGGGAGCCAGGGCTGTGCCCACCGCAATGAGATCTGGATCTCAGAACCTGGAGGGTATCTTCCCTGAGAGCTCCAGCTCAGCCGGGGGGGCAGTGGCTTCTCCTGACAGCTGCTGCGCCTGTATTCTTCAGGATTCTCTTCACTTCTTACTGGCCAACCTCTTATTACACCAATCCCCCATTACAGTTACTAATTCTTTATATTAAACTTTCTCTTTCAAATCCTTTACCTTTCAAATTAATGTATGGTTTCTCTCTTCTAAATGGACCCTGACTGATGTATACTTTGGTTTTCTTTATTTTTATTTTTCCTGACTTGTTTTTCTTGGATCTCAAAATATTTTTCTGTACCACCCACTCTTTCCTTTCCTATTCTGGGACTCTAATTAAACATGTGTTACACTTCTTGATACTATACCATAGGACACAGAGATTATGTTCATTTTTTTCTGTCTTTTTTCTTTCTCTCTCACTTCATTTTTGGATTATTCCTATTGCTTTGTCTTCCAGTTCATTGACATGCTGCAGTATCTAATCTGATGTTAATCTCATTCAGTCTATTTTTCTTTGTGGATATTGTATTTTTCACCTCTTAAAGTTGCATTTGGTTCTTTTTCATGTACACCATTTGTTTCCTCATCTTTTTCATGTTTTCTTTTACATCTGTGAGCATATTTAAGACTTATAATTGTTCTCTTAAGATCCTTGACTCCTAATTCCTTTATCTCTGTTAGTTTTTGTTCTTTCACACCAACTCATCTTTGTCCTGGGTATTAGACATATTTTCCTGTCTATTTACAAGCAGTGCGATATTTTTTTAATCATTTACTGGCCATTGTGAATTTTACATCATTGTGTGTTGGATTTTGTTGCTTTCCTTTAGGAGTATTTGGCTTTATGGCACTTTAACTGGCACATTATTTTTTCACCCTTTCAAGGCTTGCTGTAAACTATGTTAGGAGTAGAATGGGCCCGGAGCAGACGGCTCTGGAGTTAATTTAGCCCTGAGATGATTGGATGACCCCTCTGAGAATTCTGCCCAATACTCAGATGGTTCCATATTTCCTCACTTGTTGGTGAGAATGCAAACTCTCCCCAATCCTATGTGAGCTCTGGGAATTGTTTGGCCCACTACTTTCTGGTGGCTCTTTTCTTGGCTTATGCAAATTCATTTCCTGCTATGTAGATCAGTTTTTAGCCAAAGACTCAGAGGGAGCCCTCTGCTGATCTCCAGAGCTCCAGTGCAGCACTCTCCCTCAGAAGCTCCGCCCACAGTGTGACTGCTTCAGCCTCTACAAACTACAGTCTGTGTCTCCTCGAGTCAGCCATCTACCAGCTCCATTTGTGTTTCCTGCCCTGTGCTGCAGCCTGGAAGCTGCCTCTCAGCAGCAACCTGGGATAACTGTAGGGCTCACTCCATTGCCTTCCTTCTCTTGTAGTCACCGTCTGGTTTTCTAGGTTTTATGGAAGGAGAGCAATTTCCAAAGCACTTAATTCTTCATGGGCTGAAATGGAAGTCCTGCAACAACTATTACTTTATGCTTTTTCAGTAATTAATAGTGCAAATGCAACCTACATTTCACCCTATTTAAACAGCATACAGCAACAGGTATTTATTTCCAGGATTACAATAATAATCATAAATTTTGCCATCTAGCAAAGCTTCTCTAAAAGAGATATTAGCAGTACCCTGTTATTTGTGGAAGTGTATTCTTTGGAATGAATACATCTGAACTTTTGGAACTATGCTATAAGGCTTTTCATTCCACTCACCCAACCACTGTTTTTCTAAACAGCACAGATTTTTATGTCTGAAACTTCGATAAGTACCTTTGCTATTTGTTGGAGTTCCGCAAAGAAAAACGCTAGAAGAAAGCAAACTGATGTTTGACTATGGTGAAGTCTCTGGATTCTATATGCATACAACACCAGCTCACTTTACTGATGGGGTGGAGGAGCATGCGCCCAAGGTCACACGGCTAGTGAAAGACCATCGTGATTCCGAGGCAAGTTCAGAATCCTCCCATACCATTACACTGCTTACACCAAGTGCCTCTGTTCACTGCAATGACATTTAGCACTTCCAACATGAATAGAAAAGTTAAGTATTTATTTTCTGAGACAAAACTGCTTCGTTGACTGGGCTGAATCCACATAACCGTGCAACGGAGAGAGTATTGAAGTAAGAGCAGCTGACATACATTCAAACACCATCTCACCACTGGTAAGACCCGTGTGGCCTCCCTCCAGGCTTCAGTTTCCTCTTCACGAGCCACACATAAACTGAGTGGCAAAATAAAATTCTTCCTATGTAAAAACACACATCTTGTCTATGTCTGAGATTTTTTTCATCCTATTAAATTCTAGGACAAAAACTGTTAGCATCTAAAACTTTCACTCTATTATCCCCTTTTGCTCCTTCAAATATTTGCTTAATTACCTGGTTACCATCATGAAGTCAGTATTCAGCGATGAAGTCTGACATATGGAAGAATGAATCAATATGCATTGTATTGGGTAGACTGCCTGCTGCCCTATTCAGGGAGTAAAAAGGAAGTCTTATCTGTGATGATCTGGATGGTCAAGGGTTAAAGATTAGCAGGTTCTGTTTCATAGATGACAATACGTTACTTGTCCCTTCCGGAATCTGAGTCATTCCTATCAGCCTGATAGCTGGCATTTTAAAGAATAGATCTTTTCTCTGTGATTTTTTTCCATCAGATTTATTTTTGCTATTTCTGAGGAAAGTGTCACCGGAAAGCATATGTATGTACATCCTCTGATCAACCACCCCGGGCACGGCATTAATAGAATGGGATGCTGGCTCCTGAGCAGACTGTGAGGACGGCCAGGGGACATGTAGAAAGGTGCGGGCCACCAAGGGGAACGATGGAGAAATAAATTTTGAAATCTTCGCAAAACGAGGCAATATTATCAGTGCTGAAAAAGTTAAGAGAATTATAGCATCAATCTAACTCTACCACAGGAAGAATTCTAAGATTTTAACATTGGATCATAATCTTTCCTACAGTACAAAATTTATAAATGCTGTATGTCAGGAAAGTCCTCAAATAGATGCAGAAATGGATAGTATAACATTTTTAGATAGTAGCAATCTAGATGGCCACCAAGTTGGGAATAAATAAACAAAATACAGCCATAAAATTGCATCGCCTACAACATGCAGAGACAGCAAAACATAATGTCAGGTGAAAGAAAGAAACACAATAAAATGAGACCTTATATAATAATGAATGAATAGAAACATGCAAAAGCAATATTGTATAGTCACATACATGTGCATTTAGTGAACTGGAAAGCCACACACTAATTATACTGATTGCCTCTGAAAAATGGGTGAAGGGATGGAACCGGTAATAGTGGTTTAAGAGGTACTGGCTTCGTGCTACGCTTCACACCTTTAACAAACAGGGTAAGCAAATATGATGGATTTTTTTATAGTTAACTCTTGGTGATGGGAAAATAGGTATTCCTGATTTCGTCATTATTAACTTTCCGTAAACTTTGAGTTTACAAATTTATTGTTCAAAATGAAAGTACAATAAAAAGATACTCGAAGCCTGAGAATTTAGCAGTGATTTTCAGCAGTTTGTTTGGAGTGGTGATGGGGAGGAGACAGTAGGATCACGAGTGGCTCAGAGCCGCGTAAAGGTGACTTTTCATGACCTCCTTCTCAAGCTGTGGCAGGAGGGATCTCACATGCTGGGTACCCTAGAGCCTGTGGAGCTGACGCTGCTATACACCCTGGAATGTATAACCAAACTGGTATACTGAGACGGGCACTGCGAACCCCCAAGGAGAACTTTGGCCGAGGGGATGAAAAGCCATTAAAAAAAAATTTTCAGTGGCATGGGATGGAAGTGCTAGTACAATTTCTAGACTTCCTCAGGGCTCTTGGAAAGAATCTCCAAAGGAAGAAGCAGTGGTCAACTATTTTTGTTCTCAGGCTATTTTTTTTTTGCTATCATTAATATACAATTACATGAGAAACATTGTGTTACTAGATTCCCCCCATTATCAAGTCCCACCACACACCCCATTACAGTCACTGTCCATCAGCATAGTGAGATGCTATAGAATCACTACTTGTCTTCCCTGTGCTATACTGCCTTCCCCATGCCTCCCACTACATTATGTGTGCTAATCATAATGCCCCTTATTTCCCTTCTCCCTCCCTTTCCCATCCCCCATCCAAGAGTCTGCTGCTATTTTGTTTCTTCGTTTTTTGCTTTGTTCTTATGCTCCACAGATGAGTGAAATCATTTGGTACTTGTCTTTCTCTGCCTGGCTTATTTCACTGAGCATAATACCCTCTAGCTCCATCCATGTTGTTGCAAATGGTAGGATTTGTTTCTTTCTTATGGCTGGATAGTATTCCATTGTGTATATGTACCACCTCTTCTTTATCCATTCATCTACTGATGGACACTTAGGTTGCTTCCATTTCTTGGCTATTGTAAATAGTGCTATGATAAACATAGGGGTGCATATGTCTTTTTCAAACTGGGCTGCTGCATTCTTAGGGTAAAATCCTAGGAGTGGAATTCCTGGGTCAAATGGTATTTCTATTTTGAGTTTTTTGAGGAACCTCCATACTGCTTTCCACAATGGTTGAACTAGCTTACATTCCCACCAGCAGTGTAGGTTCCCCTTTCTCCCCATCCCCACCAGCATTTGTTGTTCCTATTCTTTTCTATGTTTGCCATCCTAACTGGTGTGAGGTGATATCTCACTGTGGTTTTAATTTGTATTTCCCTGATAATTAGCAATGTGGAGCATCTTTCTCAGGCTATTTTTACTGTGTTAACCAATAGTGGTTTTGAACATAGAAAGTAGAGAAGCTTATTGGGAGAGAAAGAAAAAGTGGGAGGAAGTGGGGAGGACAAAGTATGGACCAAACACAGGTCAAAATAATCAGAAAAAAATAAACAGGAAAAAATCTTTTAAAAATATTCACTGCTTTTTAGAGATCTCCTTTTGGAGAAAGGAGAAAATTCTTTCTTGAAAGAAAATCCACTAAGTCATATATTATATTATTTATGCATTTATAATGCTACTAATTGAAATTTTAATTGCAGAAAGCTATTTTGAATACAGTAATATTTCTAAGTCACGTTTATTTTGTTACTAATTCATGATTATTTTTAAATACTTGAAAAATAGTAACATACAATGATTGCATTATCTATTTGGTTTACAGGCAATATTTAAAGTTTCTCTGATTCTGTTGACCCCTTATAATAATTTTATTGACCCCCCCCTTTTGCATCAAACTGTGGTAACAGGAATATAGAGATAACTTCTGGTCTTAGCTCTTAAGATGATTAGAATAAATGAAAAAATGATAACTCTACAGAAATTTGCAACATGAGTTCAGTCAAGTCTTCTGTGGACTTAGAAATGGATTAAGAAAACCAATTTGTCAAATGCTAAGTGGCAGTGCCAGGACTCAAATTAATCTATTCGATTCCCAGACTTACACTGCTTCCACTAACATCATATTGCTTTTTGAACACTGCTTTTTGTACACAATGCTAGAATGAGTGTAACAAAATAAAACTCTATACAAGCCCTGAAATGAAGATTAAAACTTAAGATAAACCACCTAATGTATTATACTAGTAGAGGGTTGTTTTTCATTATTCCAAGCAAGATCCTTCCTGGTAGCATGAGAAAGAGCAAATAAGCCTGGTACACTTGGTGCTGCGTTTTGGCAGTGTGGGAGGGGCACTGCCGAATGGGCGATTTGGTGTTGTCTTCCTGGCTCCACACCCATGGATGCCCCACTCAGGAATCCTGAGACCAGCTGTAAGATTGTCTTCCCATTTGGCAAATTCTGATGAAGAGGAAATCAGGGCAGATGTGGATCAAATGCACAAATATGTAACTGAAGACAGGAATCAAATAACCCAGCCCTTAACCTCCTGATGTTCCCAACCAGCAACATCAGCATCTGAGCAACGGAACTGGCATTCATAGTCCTATTTCCAGGACCAGATGCTGACCTGAATCCCATGTGGAGTACCTTTCTGTGGACAAGCCTGCCTCTATATTGAAATGCAAGCAACATGTAGCAGAAGCTGAGTCCCCATATTCCCACTGCTAGCCCCAGAGCAGGGCCAGATATGTAGAGGCCCACGTAAAAATTCACTGAATGAATGAACACACATAAATATTTGGTGAATGAGCGGATGCAAATGGCTGTGGGATTTTATTCCTTTCCTGTTAAGTAAGAATTATAAATATAATTCACTGGAATAAATGATGCCTTGGAACAGAAGACCAAGATTCACCTTTAGAACGGATGACCTCCCTAGAACATCTGAGAGCCTCAGAGTAGCGCCCGCTCCCTTACCCTCCCCAACTTGAGGTCATTCCGCGTCCTCCCCGGCTCAGCCATGATGCATACCATAGGTGATGTGCAGGCTTCACTTTCACCTACACTCTCTCTTTCAATTATCACAACAAATCTTTAAGGAAAAAAGCATTATCATTCCAATTTTACCATTGAAGGTAAATGTTTTTGGTCCGGACTCAAACTAGTCTAAACAAAATGAGACAACAAAAGGTAAAAGAAAAACTTGATTCCATATAACTGAAATGTCCAGACCTGGATCCAGTAGACGCAGTGATTCAAAATGTCATCAGAGCTCCCTTGTGTGGCCTCTTCCCGGCTCTGTGGGCTTCCTTGTCGGGGAGTTGAAGCCTATTCTCAGGCAAGTTCATACCTGGAAACTAAGTTAACACCATCCTTACAGCTTGTGATGCTAGCAAACAGCTCACTCACAGCTCTTTCCAGGAAGCTCCCACAAAATTCCCAAACTGGCCCAGTTTGGGCCAAGTTGTATCCCAGACTAATCACTGTGACCATTAGGGCTGAATGTCCAGGTTGCCCAGCCTGGGTCACATTATGGAGAAAGGCACAGAGTGGCAACCCTGTTAGGTAGAACTAAACGTGATAGATGTCCACAACAGCAAAGCTCAGAAAAACTCAGTTTCAGACCCAAAATGCCATAGCCACTGAGAGCCTGAACACTTGAGTGTAGAGCTCAAAGTATTCACTGACTAAACAAACGTGAGCCTGCGCTCCACCTTCGAAACCCATGCCCTCTCCACAATGTGTGCGGCCTTCAATTTTGTGAGCAAAAGGAAGAACTACCCCCAAAATTCTGAAAGTGAATAGGATTCACCAGGTGGATCGACATAGAAAATTGATACATAAAATGGCAATTGTTAAAAGAACACTATATGATACTGTCCTATTGTGAGTGCTTGCTTGCTACTACGCTTGGGTGGAAAGATTTGCTAATTGATTTTGCTAATAGTCGGGAAATGAAGCATTTTCAGGGCACCAAGGCCGCCAACATCAGAGGTCGTTTAGCTCAATACGAACATGTTCTCTTAAAGAATGAGAGACAGGGCCATATCCTGCTCCTAGCTCTGTGTCTTTCATCTGTTTTTCATCTCCTCTCCTTTTCTAAGATTCTATCGATAAGAATTTGAATTAGGGAGAAAGTGAGTGGCAGGTGTCTGTAAAGTGTATTTTTAAAAATCTGTTTTATCTTTTAAAATCAAAATGAGTTTTATTCTCCCTTCAAAGGGAAAATGAGAGAGACGAATCTAAAAAATCTCAAGCCCAGGTAGAGACATTTGCATTCATGTTCTGACACTATTTTTCTAGTGTCAACAAATGGAGAGGTTTATTTTAGATGTTGCCAGATTCTGCCTAAGCTCGGTTGTGCCATTCTGCTCTGCTACAAAATGGAAAGGACAGATACTCTTTCTTTGCAATGTAGGATTCCTGCGGAAAGATTGAGGCATCCTTCCTGGCTTTGAGGCAAATGTGGCTTTTCATTAACATTCACGGGACTGCTTTGCATTGAAAGAACAGACCCCACATTTTTAAATGCTTGAGTGAAGATCACACAAAGCTGGAAAGAGCCTTTTGGTCTCATGCAACCATGCCCAGTGTTGTAGTACTAGGATTAGGAATCACAGCAGGTTGTCCTTTCAAGAAAGTTCATCTGCCCATGGTCATTTCAGAATGCTGGTGCAGAAAAAGATGTCAAGGCAAAGCGATGCAGTGTGCCAGGCATGGTTTATCACTCCACTGTTAAGGGAGAAGGCTTGCAGGCAGCACTCTTGTGAGACCATTGTAAAAAGAAAGACTAAGTCATTTGAAAAACTGCTTGGGGTTCTCTCATTGCTCTGGGAGGTTCAAAGTGAAACAAAAAATAACAGGATTGCCCCGTATTTACAAAGAAGAAAACCCACTGAAATATGTGGACCTAAAAAACTAATCCTGGTATTTTCTTAATCTTCTATTTAGCACATACACAGAATGACACTGTTTTTTAATTTTTACTTCTAAATAAGAAAAAGATAAAACTTTATAACCATTTGAATAAAATAATTATGGAATAGGAAGAGATATGAATGGTTTTTGAAAGATCCAATACATCACATGAGGTAGTCTTTCCAGGTAATGTTTGTGAGTTGCAAAAGATAGGACAAGAAACAGCAATGACTGAAATTAATTCCGAAGACAAATTCCCATCAAAATGAGAAATAGTGCACCAGCTTACATTAAATGAAAAATCACTCATGTGGCATAACGCGGATAGAATAAATCAACTTTTTGAAGGAATACAAATATTCAAAGGAGTGCTGCTTAAAAACAAATAAAAACAAGCACTAGAAGACTGAACACTGACAAGGTAAGGGGTGGACCCAGCCTGATTACTGGGGTTGGTCAGCCATCCACACAGGGTTTGCTCAGAGTCTTCCAGGTGGAAAGCCCCTCAGCCCATGGACCCCCCTGTTCAACCCACCGCTACCCCCAACTCTCCATGGGCAGGCAGAGGGGCACCCAGCACCCACCTCCTCCACATGGCTTTGTAGATGCCTGTATCCCAAGTCCTTTAAGATTTGTCTCATTCCGCATGGGCAGGATCGCATGGGCCTTCAGAGAATGGAGACTTGCAGGGCTCCAGGGCACTGAGGAGGAGCTAAGGGCGCTGGGGGTGACACAGTGGGCCCACACATCCTCTTACAGAACACTTCAGAAAACAGAAACAAGGTCAGGAGCTGATAGGACTGCCACATCCATGAGAGTTTTTATCCAGCAGACACGCCCATCCTGAGCATGTGCTACCCAACAACTGTGTTACCAGCAAGTTGCAAAGAAAAAGGATGGTGTGGCTTTAGGATAATATTAAAGGCTGAGAAACTGCTGGATGATTTCCAGATTGCAAATATTCTTACCATGAAATCATGGTGGGGGTGGATAAATGCACACACACACACACACACACACACACACAGGTTATATTTTATATTTTCAAAAAGAGAAGTAAATTTGCATGTGATTGTTACTGAGGTTTTTTTGTGCCTGGTAATAAATTTGGAATCTTTGTTCTCATTGGGAAATCTGTCAGGTGTCAAGGGTTTGGGGGGAACCTATCAAAAAAACATGCAGTGGGAACCTATCAAAGAGACTGAAAACATAGCCCTTACCTCTGAGGTACTAAAACCTCACCTAGGAGGGCCAGTGATGGACACAATAAAGATTTTTAAGGACAATTATTTAAAGAGACAGAGATAATTGTTTTGTATTTCCAAGAGTCTGAGGAGTAATATAAAAAAATTGGGGAAGGACTCCCCACACAATGGTAAGCTGAAGGGCAGAAGCTTGCTTACACCTGGACTCATCTATTGGCCAGACGAGGACTCAGAAAGAGGAGATGAGCTGGGAGGGAAAGGAGGTAGCCTTGGGCACCAGCTCTCAAGCCAGGAGGTGGGGCAGGGGCTGTGCAGCGTGAACTGCTTCTCCAGCAGCCTCAAATGTTTCACCCGCTCATCATAATGATTTTACTGACCCCAGCAACACATAAACATGATTTTATTCTATTTTCTGCTTCAACGTAAGCCTAGCCATCATCCCAGCAGGCTTCTTTCTACCACATAGGGGCCCCCATCAGTGGGACTGTTCCCTAGAACTCTCTACATCTCTAAAAAAAGATAATGCATCCATTAGACAGGTCTGTGAAAATCATTTCCTTCAAGAATAGCTTCATAATCTTAAGTATTTCTGATGGGTAAAAATTGAAAGGCATATAATAATATATTGCTACCTGAATTTCACCAACCCAGACTATAGAGAGTGGGCATGGAAATAAACAGAATGTGTACATTGAGAAAACTTACAGTGGTGAGACCATAAATTGGGGGTTTTGAAATAAATGTATAAGGAAAAAAATAAAGTGGTTATTTAATAGGGTGGGATTAGTTGGGAATGTGAAGACATAGAATAAAAGGGACTACTGTTAACTCACACTTATATTCTGGATCACCTCCCGCAAACTGACATCCTGTCCAAGAAGGGCCTTGTCCATTGTGTAAATGAATGAGACTCTTAGTCCCAGAGGGACCCTCACGTCTCCTTGTCACTCAGTTCTGTACTCGATGTGCTGCTGCAAAGAGCCCTGCCCATTTCCTAACTATGCAATTCAACTATTCAGTGATTGCTGATTCTTTTTAGAACGTTGTCTAAAATCTGTTTAAAACAAAGCTATTAAAATTTTAACATATTAGAACTAGATCAAATTCAGTAGCTTGTGGCTCATATGACTCAAATGACCAACTATTTCAACTGCTTCAGGTTTTCATGCTAGCATGTTTCCAGGCGGAACCTTTGTAAAGTGCTGTTAGTGTTGTGTACTTGCTTGGTGGCTGAAGGGCAACTGCCCATCTACCTCTGTGCAGGTTTAAGAGGTTTTATTGCCTGCAACAAGATGAAGCATACAGTCCATGCATTGCATTTGTTTGCCTTTGGTGCTCCATTATGAAAAAGTCTGATTCATCAATGCAGATGGGCAAGGGAAGAGCTTACTTTCATTTACCCATCTGGCCCTAAGGGATGCCTAGTTGATGTGGGCAATGAACAGGTCACACGTGAAATCCAAATGTTGACTGTAGCTCCAGGCCAGAGGGGGTTCCCAGCTCTGGGCAAGTTCACTCTGGATTCCTTAAGACTGAAAAATGACAATGGAACACTGCAGGGTTAAAAGGGTTTATACCAAGGTTTACTCACGTGATGACAGGTCAAGTGCTAGAATCACATCTGCCTCTGACAAATCTGCATGCAGCAAGCCCTTCTCCTCCTCTGCCTCTACTCCAGGCTCTCTGCTGAGCTTTTTATATAGCAACACAGGAAATAAGAATTTACTGCCAGTGGGTGTCTAAGCATTAGCCTAGCTGAAGGCCAATTACATCATCAAGTAGATTAGGGTCAGGAGAAGATGCTGGCCATAAGAACCTCCTTTTTCCCTACACTGACTCTCCCCTGGAAGCAAAAACAATGAGTGTTGATAGTGAATAGAGGGAGTTCTCCAGACAGCAACAATTCACTTACCTTCTGGTGTTTCTAACTCTTTCTGATCTAAGTGACTCTTGGAAACTGGATGCTCTATTTCCATTCAAGATAAGAAAAGCTAGGAATCTTTAACCAATCATCATCTAACACACATAAAAGTAGGGACTAAATGATTTAAAAATATTTTCCTATATTACTCAAATTTCATGTTACTGCATAGGAAGTCAGGTATGTTGTGAGGGAATGTAGGAGATTATTCCAGTCAGATTTCAAGCAGAAAGTGACTTTTGCCAACCAGGTTAGTGATACGCACGGTATCTCATTACATCGTGGAGAATGCTGATACCACCAGAGAGAAGGAAGCGACCACAGAGGCCACCGATGCAGCCTAGCAGTGGAGAGACAGAGAGCTGCCACCTTGGGAGGCCATCTTCACTAACAAGTCCTGCGGGAACCGTCCTCTCATGGAATGTCGTGGGGGAATCTGCTGGAAAAGACTCAGAACCTGAAGATTCTAAGGAAGTACATAAGCAAAACTCTAAGAATTACCCGTGCCAAGGACAATATTATACTAAGGAAAAAAGCAGTTGGCCTAAAGAGCACCATCTGCAACACAAGGATCTAGAGAGCACACCACGTTTGTTCCCTTGGCCACACTGCTTCAGGGCTAATAACATCCCCTGTGTGAGGAGGAACTCTTGTATCTGAATCCACTGTGTCTCCTTTAGAGTTTGTTGTGTGTCAATAATGGGTGTTGACTCCCTTTTCCAGCTTGGCATCCAAAATGATCATACAGTTTTTTTTTTTTTTTTTAATGAGGCAATTGCCCCTTTTCCTATCCTTGTTACTGGAAGTCTAAGCACTGCCTTGAGGGAACATCTGTCTACAAAGCTGTCGGAGCATCCAGGACATCCCTTCAAAGGGAGCCAGTCCAGTCGCTGCCGCATTACTGCACCCATACCTTCAGGGCTCCTCCCATTCAGCATTGTCATCCAAAGCTGCAAAGTGTAGAGAGACCCTGACAAGATTCCAGCCTCAGCCCCCTAAACCCTGCAGCCACTCCTACTCCACAGCCCTTAGGCTCAGCATGCATCAGATGTCATTGGCCTGCCCCTCCCCAGGTGGTGCACAGCTTTGTTAGCCTTGGGGTGTCCTCCCAAGCAGGGAACTCCCACAGGCTTCCCAAACACCCTTAAGTCTCTTAGTTTCTTCCCTCCTGGAACAACTCTAGGTCCTAATGGAAGGAAATAGCTTCAACTCCACCCCAGAGCTCTTCTTACCTAAGAGAGATCCCGTTTGGCAAGGTCAAAATGTTCCTCCCTGCCCTTTCTTCAGGCAATGAGTGCCAAGTTGCCTACTTTAATTTCTAAGAGGGGCCCCTCAGGGACTCTGAAACACAAGGAAGTGGTGGTACCTTTGGGTGGCTGTCTCTACCTACCAACAGAAGAGGCAAGCACAGTTCAGTTTAAATTATTTGTCTGCATCAACAGACAATAGCACTCAAAATTACACACAGTAAACACATTTACTCCTCATTTCCAAGTTGGCTTTACTCATCCTTCACAAATTATTGGATCATCTGCCTTCAAGTACTTCAGTATTCAGTACTTTTGAGTACTGTTTAAGGTGGATCCCTCGTACGGAACGTACGGAACACAGCTACTTTTAGCACCTAGTGCATAGGAAGAAAAAGGATGAGAAGCACCTCAGGAGATTCTGCCCTGGGAGTGATATTCCTCTCTTAGTACTTGACATGCTTGAGAGACAGGTCATGACCATCTGTGCAGAGGGCCCTAGGCATAGGAAGGATTATCCTTGCAAAAGAAGAAAAATGATAAAGAAGAGAAGCAAAGTGACTGTGCTGGGCAGTCCTGCACCAGCAGCCCGGGGTTCTTGGCCACTGGTCGTGTGAAGTACCTCCATCCCTGAACACCTGGACCTGCTGACCGTCACTAGGAAAGCACAGAACCGCAGTGACAACCCTTTCCTTTCTCATGGCAGAGTTAGCACCTGTCATTACAAGGCATGTACAAGCCAGTTCTAGTTTTTCAGTCTTTATATGAGACTTTTCATGATTACTATCTTTTCATATTGTTAGGCAGGAAAATAGATAGGAGCAGGATGGAGAGGGAATTAAGGCCAGGAAAGCCCACTACAAGGTACTCAAAAAGTTAACCAGTTAAAACTAGAAGCCCAGCTCAGAGTTAATGAGCTAATCAGTTAAAGCTCAAAAGCCAAGAGCAACTTGGCCTGGAATGTTGGAATATTCCCCAGATAAAGAAAAGTATCTGAGCACTGCCCATGTCTTCATTGTATCAATTAGATCATGCCATTGTAAGATTTACTTTAGCCTGCTAAAAGGCCCACCTACAAACAGCAAAATAAAGACAGAAAAATTCCATCTTAAAGCTAAGATTGCATTTTAAAACCCAAGAAATTAAGAAGTAAGATTCTTAACATATTCTTTAGCAACCAGATAACTCAGCCCACCTTAGAGGCAGGGCAGGCAGTCTTGACAAATAAGCTCCCAGACCAGGAAGCTGCTATCCTGGGAGGGAATCAGAGCAGTACATTTCTTGTGTTAAGCTAATTTTGCAGAATTACCCAGAGGACTGAAAAGAAACTTAATGTCTCATCAAAGATAAACATCTTGAGACCACTTAACAAGTCCACACCCCTAGCCCTTTGTCACATTCCTGAAAAATCCTTAAAAGGGGCACCCCTGATCTTTCAGCATGCCTCTCTCTCCGAGGTAGCCCACACTCCCCTTTCTCTGGGTGTGCACTTTCTCTCTTCAGCCTTTCAGGGCGCTCCTCTCTCAGGTCGCCAGCACTTTCTAAGTGCATAGCCTTAAACTTTCTCTCTCCAACCTTTCAGGGCGCCTCTCCTCCCAGAGGTAGCCTGTACTTTTTCTCTCTTTAAGTAACTTTAAATAAAACTTTTACTCTGCTTCACTACTGTGTCTCTGCCCTTCAGTTCTTTGTTGTGGTGGGGACAAGAACCGAGGAAAATACACAACGCTCCCCTAACAACATCACTATTGAAGGTTAGAGGAAACTCACCTGTCAGTGTTCTGACCAGGGAATGAATAGCTGTAAATGGATGTCATCACTACCAATCACTTTGGAAATGAAGTGAGATCTGGGGAGATCAGTGTAGCCCTGGTATGCTGAGAGGCTTAACACAAGCGTGTACACTGCAGTCTCCAGGGAGAGTGGGGAATGGGTTGGCGAGCTGAGATCTCCAGGCAGCCTGCAACTCCATGAAAGCAGGGGTTGCTTCTGCCTCCTCCATCACCCTATCTCTATCACCTAGCACAGTGCCTGGAACCTTTAAAAATGCTCAGTAAACAGCTGTTAAACAAGTGAATGAAATATTTTATAAACTAGTAAAATGTAACTCTATGATAAAAGGGCTTCTCCAATGTTTCAGACAGTCCTATAACTGATGGAGTGGAAATAGCAAACATTCAAATATTCCCATGCGTGCTAGAATAATAAAAATGAACATTTTAAGATTTAAGTCTTAAGATTAAAGACACAGAAACCAAGGCTCAACGAGATTAAGTACGTTGCCAAAGTCACCCAGCACAAGGAGGACTGAGATTCAGTACTCAAATCCAGGAAGTTCGGCTGCAGTCTATGCCTCGGACCTCTGCAGTGCCACCCATCTGACCACATGACATAATGTGAGCACAAATGTGGAGTTAGTCACACAATTTTTCCCAGAAAACGGTGTTACCAATGCCACTTTGAATCACCTAAGATAATCGACCTGCCTCTATTACAGTCATTACTCCACTGTGGGTCTAGCTTCATCAAAATTCTTTGCTTCTTTTGTGGAAGTCTTAACGGCTTCTCTCATTTCTGCACCTACCCCAACTATATTTTCTTATTATACGACATCTGGGTTAGGGATGGTGACCTCCCCCCATGCCCAATGCACTAAAAGATCCAAGTATAAGTTTGGATTCTCCCAAAACTTAAATACTAATAGCCTACTGTTGACTGGAAGCCTTGACGATAACATAAAGTCAATTAACACATACACATATATTATATGTATTATATACTGTACTCTTAAAATAGTAATCTACAGAAAAGTTTTTTCAAACTGTTGTAAATCTACAAAAAGTTTCCCAATAAATTTATTGAAAAAATCCACAAGTGGGCCTGCACAGTTCAGACAAATGGTCAAGAGCCAACCATGTATTACCTTCAGCTCAGAGACACTGTTTGCCCTCACTTAGCTGTGTAATGGCTCTTTCCATGTCTCAGCTGGAAGACATGGGTCTATTATTTTCCCACCTCACAGGTGATGCTCAGAACTAATGCTGCTGAGGCAAGTTTGTTTGTTAAGAGTATCGTTCAGCACATTAGAAACATCCTAAAGGAATTCAGAAGAAAAATAATTCTTCATCAGATACACAGGTTGGAACTCACATACAGTGGACACACTTTCTTTCTGGTCCAATAAAGGAAAGGTTTCTCTTACCTAAACCAGAAGACAGAATTAAGAAACCTCAGAAAGCAATTATGTCATCTTTTCTGGCCATTTTTGAAAAGGGGATTTGGAAGGAAAGAAAGAAAAAGTTTCTTCTGGCCTAAACATTGCCTACCTCCTCGAACTAATTCCCACAATACAGCAGTTAATACAAATGCATGAGATGGTAAAAATACAGACTAATAGCAGTCCAGAAGTAAGAAAAGGCCTCCAAGAATAGTATTCAAAATATGCACCCTCTTGTCCAATCTGTATAAGCTGGCAACAACAGATCCTACAGTTGTCTCAGTGAAGAGTTCATTCTGAGAAGATAGGGATGCAAGCTCAGGGGTCAGAACTGTTTTAAGAAATAATAGGCATAACCAATGCCCATAAAATGTTTTCAAATATATAGTTGTGTACATTGATGAAAAGTAATAATGGTCTTAACCTACGGGAGATGCTCTGTTCCTTGAAGTTAACTGCTCACCTGCTACCTGTCTCTCGCAACAGGGTACCACTTAGGACATTTTCTCATTTATAGACATGAGATAATCACTTGCTTGATGCTCTAGAAGCTTTAATTCCTCTTCCTGGGAAGACCAACTGACCCACAAAAAGAACTGTGTTCACCTGTCCTTTCTGTGGATATAGAAAATAAAAATCATAGGCTTTTCTTACCTGGTCCCCAAACTGCCCCATTTTTTGGTTTTGTATGAAGACTGAGCTTGGTCATCTTGACTACTGGGCCTAAGAGCAAAGGCAGTTCCTTTTCTGTAAAATCATTATTAGAAACATCACTAGAGCTGCATGTGAATTTTTCTTAATCCAATATATATTTTAAGTCAAATAGAATATTGAGTATTTGGAACTATTTCATCTGAAGATAATTTCTAAGCATGAGTAGAAAAAAAGGAAAATAATCATGTATATTATATGGGTTTTTTGTATGAAGATCATTTCATTCAAATGAGATTTGTTCAAAAAAAGTATTTGTAGGGAAACGATATGACTGAAATTTCAAGCAGTCAATTTTCATCCCAGTCTTGAGCTGTAGATTTCCTTTATGCAATAAAGAAGCATCTTTATGTTATAAAAGATAAAATGTTTTTCATGCGATGTATAGACTTTAATCTGCATTTTTTTAAATTCCCTTTGGACCAGATTCTAATTTCACAGGAAAATTTCTATTGAGGCTGAATGAATTCCAGTATAATTTGAAAGCAATTAAAGTTTATCAAAGGAACTGTGCAGTAGAGTTATTCTGGAAATGAATCAGGCCCAGTGGGAGTAAAATAAGCATATCTAGGCCTTTAGCACAGCTCTAAGAAATGTCTTCAGTTCTATTGACACTAAAACTACAGTGTTCCATTTGGGGAGGTGAGGAGGTAAAAGCATTGCAAGGAAGTAGTTTGTGCAGATCCACTTCAGTTTCAGAAATTGAAAAGTTTCTTAAAACTCAACAGCATCATTTCCAAATGGGCATTCCTGTACAACCTGAACTGTAAAACATCCAGTATGCTTTATTAAAACATAATCCAAGTCTGATACAGAACAACACTTCCAATTTAAAATCCATTCTTCTGTGTTGGTTTTATCTTTTTAAAAAACATCTGAAGGGTCACATCTCACTGACTCATCACCTCAGTGAGTGCCAGTTAAGTTTTATACAGAAGTATCACAGGAAACAACTCTAGAAAAAGGAAATGAACATAGGAAAAAAGGTAAAAAATGTTTGTGTGTGTGTTTCCTTAGGGGCTGCATTACATCATCAGTGTATAATGCCTCATCTTTTTCATAATACCTGTATGACCCAAGATAATATTTATATTAAGTTAATATAGGTTGCTTTTTATAATATCAGTATTTGCTATATTAATATGTTCCAATGGAAGTGGACAGACTCTAAGGAAAATGAGGTATATTGGGTGCCTATTTATGCACATACCATCTTGGGGTTACGTCTGTAGGGTTAAGACTTGAAAATCAATAATCAAGGGGATTGAGGGGTATTTTGTTTAGTAAACGTGGTGTGGGGGTCATGGGGAAAACAGTGTAGCACAGAGAAGTCAAACAGTGAATCTGTGGCATCTTACTACTCCCAAGGACAGTGACTGCACTGGGGTACTGGTGGGGACTTGACAATATGGGTAAATGTAGTAACCACATTGTTTGTTCATGTGAAACCTTCATAAGAGTGTATATCAATAATACCTTAATAAAAAAAAAGAAAGAAAATCAATAATCAGAGCATATTAATTAATCACTTTCATGCAGTGGAAGTTCCATGCTGGCAGAGGCCAGACACAAACACCAGAAGTTACTGCCCCAACCCATATTAATTAAATTAAAAAATGGAGAAATAAAATTTCAGAGTAACTCAATAACATAATGACTAATATTGCTATATCAATTTCACTTTCATTTTAAGAAACTTTAAATTATCAAAAAGTGTGAATCTACCCTCAATCACATTGATGACATTTGACACAAAACTGAAAAATATGCTTACTCAAGGGAAAATCCTAAAAGGAAACTGACATTTTGAGAGATCATAGAGAATTATTTCCAGAATGGCAAGATTAGGAGCTCAACAGACCTGCTTCCCAGCAAAACAATCATAACGGATTGAATTTTTTAAATAAATAAATAAAGGGAAATTTAAAGTGTCTGGAAATTTGAAATAGAGAAAAATGTCTTCAAGAAAATCTCTAAATCTCAGTAAGAACAATATTTGGAATTTTAGCCATAACCTCACTCTCCCTTCTATTCCAGTTCAGCATGATTAAATCTCCACTTTAGTTGGGCATAGCCAGGAAGATGGGGCTCCTTCTTCCCTCAATTCCCAATCAAAGAATACTAAAAAGGTTGCAGAGGCTAAATCCCTGGAGACTACAGCCAAGAGCTCATGGACCCTTCTATCCAGCCCACACACACAGAGCAGAGGTTCTGCACCAGGTTCATCAAGCTGAGAATACTTTGATCACCTTTGCCTCAGCTCATTCATGCAGTGGAAGTTCCATGCTGACAGAGGCCAGACACAAAGACCAGAAGTTACCGCCCCTACTCGGAACCCTATCTGCAAGGCAAGGATTGCCATGCTGCAAGAAGCAAGCCACTGTCCCCACTCACAGCTCAAGAGCTGCGACTCAAAGATTTTACCTAGAACAAGAGGAGCTGATAAGAACAAAGAGCGCCAAGCCTTCTCCAAAAGAACTGACTTCATTAGTAACAAAGTGTGAGGACATTCAAGCCTAAGGGTGCTCTGACAAAACAATGGAGATTTTGGTGGCAAGCAATTAAGATGAGACTGATCACTCTTCAGAGACAGCCAGGGAAAGAGACAGCCAAGAAGAACTCTCCTGGGATCAGAACAAACTTCAAAGCTGGCCTTAAAACTACTCCTGCAAGGGACCCAAATTTAACTGAACCAGATGTGGAGCAATTTATGCCCCAGGGCATTGTCAAAAACAACAGAGCTATCAGCTAACAATTAATGTGATACCAATGGAGGCAATAGCTTAGCAGAGACAGCTATGGAAGAGACTGGGAAAGACAGTGCTGTAAATCATTCCAAGATGACGGTGTATATGCCCAGAGTTGCAGTTCCCTGAGGAATCACATCAAATGCTTCACATTGCATGGAGTAATAGATGTGATGAAATAGTCCATCCAAGTCCCTAAACAAATAAGCAACCAAAGAACAAAAACAAACCTGGGAGGTAAAGGAGGCAGGAATGATGAAGGGCAGAAAATGAACAGAGGCTCAGAGAAACATGGAATACTTATATGTGCACTAATATACATATAATAGGACTACCAGAGGGAAAGAGAAAGAAGCAGAAAAAAGATTTTTAAGAAGTAATGACCAAAAACATAGCAAATTTGATGAAAAATATTTACTTATCAAAGAAGCAAAGTAAAACTCCAAGCAGGATAAACACAAGAGATCCACCCCCAGACATACCATATTAAGAATACAGGGTTGGGGAAGAGGGCAGGTAGAGCAGGAGAAAAAAAATTTTTTTGAAAACAGCAACAGAAAAATGCCTTGTCATGTGGCAGGGAACCTCATTAAGTTTAACAGATGACATTGCATCAAAAACAATGGAGTTCAGAAGGCGCTGAGATGTCATGTTCAAAGAGCTAAAAAAAAAACAAACTGCCAACCAAGAAACTTATATGCATCAAAAGTATCACAAGTAAAGTTGAAATAAAGATATTCCCACAGAAATAAAAACTAAGAATTTGTTGCCAGCAAACTTGACATACAAAAAATTCTTAAGCCTGAAATCAAGTAACCCCAGATAATAATAAAAACAAAGAGCATTGGTAAAAGTAATTATGTAATTGTAAAAGAGAATAAAATGCATATTCCTTCCTTTCTCTCTTATTTAAAAAGCATAATGTAAAACAATATTATATCATTGTACTATTAGGCTTAGAACATACAGAAATGTTAACATAGCTGAGAATAACAATATAAATCAGGTAAATGAGAACAAAACATTATTGGAGAAGGAAAGTGACAGCAGATGGTAATTTGAATCCACAGGACCAAGCCAAAAGAAATAAAAATGGTAAATAAGAAAGCTAATATAAGAAATTCTACAAATATATTCTTGCTTTCCTTTGTTTTTCTTAGCTTCTTTAATGGATGTACAATTATATACAATATAAATTTATAACAATATATTGAGTTTGTAACATATATAGAAATAATATGTAAAACAGTAATAGCACAAAAAGGGAAAAGAAGAAGGAATAGAGAATATAGGGGTAATATTTCTAATATCTCATTGTAATTAAGTTAATAGGAATCTGAAATAGATTCTGGTAGATTAACATGTACATAGTAAGCTCTAGATAGCCACTAAGAAAATAAGCCCCAAAGAAAGTGAAAAAAAAATCATTAAAGCAACTGAAATAGTACACTGGAAAATATTCACACGATGCAAAAAAAATGGGGGGAGAGAGAAACCAAAAAAAAGACACAAGACATGTAGAAACAAAGAGTAAAATAGCAGACATAAATCCAACTATATCAATAATAACATTAAATATGAATGGGTTAAACAATCCAATGAAAGGATGGAAAGGTTGACAGGCTGGATGAGAAACCAAGATACAACTTTAAGCTGTCTATAAGAGACACACTTTAAGTACACAAACAGATTGAAAGTAAAAGGATGGAAAAAGATCTACATGCAAGCAGCAACAATAAGAAAGTGAGAGTGGCCCTAATATCTTACAAAGTATTTTTTAAAGCAAAAAACAATGTTGCTAGAGCTAAAGAAGGACATTTTATAATGATAAAAGGATTACTCCTTCAGAAAGATGTGAGAATTATAAACATATATACACTTAACAGCAGAGCTAAAAATGCATGAAGGAGAAGCTGACAGAAATGAACAGAGAAATGGATAATTCAGTAACAATAGTTGGAGGCTTCAATATCTTATTTCAGTGAGAGAACTAGGAAGACCAACAAGAAAATAGGGGACTTAAACACCACCATACACCAAACAGACCTAATAGACATATTCAGAACACATCACCACCAAAAGCAGAATACACATTCTTCATAAGTACACCTAGGACATTCTCCAGGACAAACCACATATTAGGCTAAAAAACAAGCCTCCATAGATTTCAAAGGATTGAAATCATACAAAGAATGTCCTCTGACCACAATGGAGGGAAATTACATATCAAAAACAGAAATTTGGGAATTCATATACATGTGAAAATTAAGCAATACACACCTAAATAACCATTGGTTCAAAGAAGAAATCACAAGGCAAGTTAGAAAACACTTTGAGTTGGAAGAAAACACAAAACCTAACAAACCAAACTTATGGGACGCACCTAAGGCAATGCTTAGAGGAAAATGTATATCTGCAAATGCCTTTATTAAAAAAGATCTCAAACCAATAACCTGACCTTCCATGTTACAATTCTGGAAAAATTAAACCCAAAGCAAGCAAAAGGAAGGAAATCATAAAGACTAGAGAAGAAATTAATGAAATAGAGAATAGAAACACTAAATAGAGACAAGTAAAAAAATCAATGTTGGCTCTTTGAAAAGAGCAACAATATTGGCAAACCTTTAGCTGACTGACCAACAAAAGGACAAGACACAAACTAACTTAATGGACACACCTTCTGAGAACAATATTACTTTACACACCCTGAGGTACACTAATTACCCTGAATCAGAGGTGCTTGGATATGAATAAACTATGTGAAAAAACACCTATTTGTTGCCTTTTACTCTGTCAGGTAAGCAAAATCCACCCTGAATTAAATTTCAGAATCTGTGAAATTCGTCATTTATTCCTAGTTCACTTCCCCCCTCCCTCCCCCACCCCACATCGTTTTGCTTTGGAAGGCTTCTTCACCGGGTTCAGGGTCATTACATACCTTATGCTTTTTACCATGTCTTCATCAAAACAGGATAGACTGGAGATCTGTTTTTGTACTTGATTGACAAATCACTCTTCGAATTCGTTTCTACAAAAGCATCACTATAAGCAGCATTCCTAGTCTGAGTGTGGGATACCTAATGTGGAATGAAGGGGTTTTCCATATTAAAGAATATGAAGCTTCCATGCAGTCTAACCAAGGGACACCACAAGCCAAACCAGAGAGTTCATCTCAGCCTTTTGTCTCAGAAAATGAACAGTAAGTAAATTCGGTTGCTGCAATTAAAAAAAGAAAAAAAACATTTGGAGGGGAAAATATGGGGAACTGGGTATTCCCCTGGAAGTCATCGGAACTAGTTTTTGTTGTTATGTGTGTTTATTTTGTCTTTTGCCGAGACAGCTGGTCATACAGACTTACAATAAGCATCAGAAGTTAGGCCCAAGCACAGCCCCTCCCTGCTCGGTACCCACCCATCGGGCTACCCCTGCAGTCAATGTCTGGCAAGGGTGTGGGTTCAGTTTTAGTCTGTAAGTGTTTACATGTGCCAGTGTCTGTGACCACACTTTGCCCTTTCTTCATGTTCGGGTAAAAGAGGGTCCAGAAAGGAAGAGCCCGGGGCGTCCTCCACTTCTGCAAGGCTCTGCCTGCTGCTGCCCTACTGCGCTTCCGACCCCTGCAAGTCTCCGCTTTCCCACGCTCTGCTGCTGCTCTAGGCCTTTCTCTCCCTGCCTAAGGCTCGGTGAGCGACGGGCCTTCTTTGTTGCTGTTGTCCAGGATACTTGGTGTGATTTTGATTTGTATTTAATGTGTTCATTATTACAACCTCTACCCAAACACATCTAAAATCTCTCGACACGTGTCTGTGCCACCAGTGTTATTTCTAACTTAGATGTTGTGCATTACAAAAACCCTCCAAATTGGGACTATGTTAATGAAGTCATTCGTTTTACAATAATTACAATAACAAAAGACATTTATTAAGTCCTTGCTTTGTGCCAGGCACTCTACTGCTTTAAATGAATTATCTCATTCTGTCACATCTAACTGCAACTAAGCAAATGCTTAAATTTGCTGGTAGCACTTAAAATTAATTATTTAAAATAAGAATATTGTTGGTCATCTTCGAAGAAAAGTCCCAAGAGACTGAAGAAGTGAAATCCATAGAGTAAAACATTTTAAAGTCTTATAAAATGTACATTAAGTTATTACAGGGTACTCTTAAATTCATATTTCTACCATGGAAAATAAAGCTATGCCTGGTACATTGTACCCACTGTCTTTTTACCCTATTTCTTATACCTTTCTCAAATTTCTAGAAACCACAGCTTCTGTCAAATACATACAATCAGATTCATACATTCAATTAAATCCTCTAAGAAAGTAATATATAAAGTGAATATTATGTTCTTGCATTAACTCTCAAATTGTTTTCCATAATAACAAACCAGCCTTACATTCATTGTGGCATGAGGGCTGAAAAATAACGAGATAGGATTTTTACTAATCCTTCACATTCCATTTTGAAGCTGTATGCTGTTCTTGATTAAAGCTCTTATTTATTAACAAGAATTACATTATTCTCTGAATGAATGAATTTTCCATTGGAGACAGGAAATGAAGGTCTGCTAACACTGGGAATGTATTTTTCCTGCTTCAATATTCATACATGACATATATTCATATTAATAATAACTCTGAAAACTAGTTTCATTTCTTCGACACATAAGCAATAAACAGTATGTGCAAAAATATGAATACTAGCTGCAGTGATGTGGCTATATAATATGGGGTTTCCCTTGAATGTACAGCCATTTCTAGTATTTCATTAGAGCATGTGCACAGGCAACTGTCACAGACGTCCATCAAAGCTGGCTTAGATGAAGACAGACAATGCGGGCTTTGAGGATAAACCGAAGCTGCAGCTCAAAAGTTTCCGTTTCCATCCAAGGGCACTATAGGACCATTGTCTTCCTCCTTTAGGCAGAAAGAATGAACCAATTATGTCACTGGCATTCCTCCGCAGCACACTGAAGTCTTCTTACATTCCAACAAGAGTCATGTGAAAACTAAAAATTTCTTAAGAAAATGTGGAAATTTCAAAAATATCCTACTTTTCTAATTTTTTTGTATTTCTAATGCTGGGGTATATTTTTCCGAATTACATTTCAAATAAGATGATGAGTCATGATCAAACCTTTACGATTATGCCTCAACATATGATTCTGAAGGTAAAAGAGGACATTGTTCATGTATATATCTGATAATTACAACCCAACAAGTTATAAATCAATGACTGACGATCAAAATTGTAAAGCCATAGCATTTCAGAGCTAAAAGGAACCTAAGGTCACAATGTATGGATTTTCTGCCAAAGGAACATAACCTGGAGTCCCCATTTTCCATGCAATTCTAGAAGTTGGTTAGAAAAACAAACCCATGTTCAAAAATTGTGGAAACTGTAAAACATGGTTCTTTCATACAAAACCGTCTCAGAGTCTCTAATATTCTGATATGCATTGTAAATCTCCAAAAGGAGGAGATTATATCCAGGATTCTCCAAATTTATGTGGACAGTCTCCTCTTGACTTAACAATCATCTTAATGAACCAAAGCTCTGCAGGACGCTTCTGGGAAAGGCTAGTCTAGAGGCATATATTCCAAGTTCATTAAAGTTGTAAGAATGAATTTAAGAACATACTTCTATCATTCTAAAATTAAGCTACCATGGTCCAAACCATTAACTAAACAAAAGTTGGTTAAGCAAATAGGCAGTCTCATAGGAGGTCAGGTCTTACTCCAAAGCATTTTAAGACCCCAAAGCATTTTAACATTGAACAAACATCCACAGTGCAACAGATGCACGTGCTCCTTGGCGTCTTGGTCATTTCTGAAGCTCTAAGGGGTTGAGTCAGAGGGTTCCCAGTAAATGCCTGATGAATTCTAATTTACCGAGTGTGAACTCTGCTGGTGAATTCAAGTACTCTGTTAAATTCTCCCTCACAGAAGAAACTAAAGATAGTATCTTATGCTTATTGAACATTTTCTCCTCTGTATCTTTCAAACAAAGAAAATGTCATCTCCCAGTGTCAAGGTACTCTTAACAATCTTTACATCAGCTCCCCTGAAAGACAGATGTTTGATCTTGTTCATAGCAGATACCAGATTACCTGGAAAAATGGCTCAATTGATCACAATCTGGGGTAGTTTTGGAATCTGGGAAACCAAAGTTCTAACCTCAGCCACCAACTTGCTGTAAGATTTTAGGCAATCTATTGCTTCTTCTGATCCTCAGATAACAATACCTACTTTGTAGTTTGTGTGAGAATATGACAACAGATATAATGTGACAACAGTGTCTCCCAAGTGTGTTAACTACTAGTGATGATTTCAGTTGACTTTACAGACATCTCACTAGCTGAAAATTGAACTACAGATGGCCTATTATTTTCCATAGCATCTGTTGGGAATTTGCTTTTCAGTATTTCATAGAAAGTTTTCATGGGAAGGATTCTCTTCTGTACTATGTTCCCAAGGTCAACCACAGCAAACACTCCAAGAAAATGTATATGTGTGTGTGTGTGTGTGTGTGCATGTGTGTGTATACACAAAGAAGTGTAACAAAGTGACTGTAGCAATTGCTATTTTTATTTAACTTTTTTTGTATCAAAATTATCCATGCACATAATTTAAAAAGTTAAATAGTTCTAAAAGGTTTGCTATGAAAACTATCAGACTCCTGTCCCATATGCCATCAATTTCCTCCTCCTTAACTCTTGTAGCTGATTTTTCTATTAACACCAAGGAGTTAAGCATGAATGTATTGCTTCTTTTCCATTTTCAATGTATTGTGTGTTCACTTTCCTTAAGAATGAAGATGTGACCCTCTTTCTTCCTGTCAGAGCCCCACACACACCCATATACATACAAACCCACCCCTTCACCCATCCTCTCATCCTCCTAACATGGTTATATAGTAATTTTGGCTGAATCAATATTCAGTTTCTATTCTCATGAGGGTAAAGAGCTGTACTATGGGCATTAATGTGTCACTAATTTTCTTTTACTGCAAAACTGTTTGCTCTGGAGTGAATAATTGGTTTTTTTCCACCTTAGTTTTCTATGTACTCAATCCAAAACTACCTACCAACTGTCTGAATCACCTCTCAAGAAGTTAAGACATATATCATGCAGTCTACCAATTTCACCTTCCTGGGGAAAGCCCTTCTAGAACCTTCTCATCCACTCACATCTGGATTCATATCCTCTATCCCTACAACCTCACTTACCCATCAGTCTGAGAATCTCCTTTGCCATTCTCCTTTGTTGGAACTCCTGTTTCCTAAATCCCCCATCTGTTTTTCCTGGCTTACTCCATTTTGGTGAAGCACATCTAGTAGCTTCCTAGGGAATAATTTTCAATGACCTTGATATCTGAAAATGACTACTTAAAGTTTGGCTGAGTGAAGAACTCTAGAAGGTGAGGGTTGCAATTTTCCCTCAGGATTCTGAAAGGCATGCTTCACTGACTTAGCTTTCAGTTCTGCTACTAAAGAGGCTAATACTCACATTCCAGGTTCTTCGATTTTGGCTGGTTTGGTTGTTTTCTCCCTGTAATTTCTCCCTCAGTGTTCAGAAATTTCACAGTAGTAGCACCTTGCTGTGGGTGTGTTTTGTTTCATCTACATCCTGGGAATTCAGTGTCCTTTTAATCTGTAAATTTATGTTCAAGAGTTCTAAAAAAAATTCCTTGAAAGATTTTGTTACTGGGTTCCTCTCCTCCATTTTTTGTTTTCTCTAGTTTTCCTATTATTTAGACCTCCTAGACTGGTCCTCTAATTTTATTTTATTCTCTCCTCCTTTGGCTATACTTTGAGAAGTTTCTTCAATTCTGCCTTCTAATTTTGCTACAAAACTTTTCCATTTCTGCTATCATATTTTCAATATCCAAAAGCTCTTGTTTCTAGAGTATTCCTTTCTTAAATAGCATCCAATTCCTGTTTTCATGGTTGCAATTTCTGTCCTTACCTCTCTGAAGATACTACTTTTTTTAAGTTTTCCTTCCTTGTACCTTACTTTCTTCTGCTTATTTTAGGCTCTTATGCATTATAAGCTTTCTTTTGCTCACACCTAAGAATGGGAACTACAAAAAAAACAAAGTCGAGGCTCTGAGCATGCAGGGAGCACTTATCTGTCATGCCCTCACCACAGGATGAGCCAGTGGGGCTATTTCATTAGACAAATCTCTGGGGTTGTTCAGATTCTGCAGAAAGATCCTTCCAGCCCTCTGTCTGGAGAGTAGAAGCTGCCTTTGTCAGTGTACTGGAGGCCAAGTGGCTGAGGAGGGGGACATGAGGTGTAAGGATGTTATTTAATCACGCTGCAACTTTATTTTCTGTGAGGTCCTCCGGTCCTCCGTTATGCCAGTGTCCCCTCATAGACTTGCTCTTCATTATCTCCCGAGGGTAAGTATCTCTGGGCATCCACCAAATATTGGAAGAAGGTTTGGAGATATAAGTGCTTCTCAGTTTTTAACCTATACAAATGTTTTACTCCAACTTCTAGAGATTTCTGTTGCCACCAATTCCTGAGACTGAGAGATTCTGTCACGTAAACAGGCTGATTCCTCCTATCTGCTAAATGCATTACCATATGACCATCTGTTCCCAGCTTCAAAAATATTTTTGCTGCTGTCTCTGTTTTCTCGATCCTTGTAGTTTGTACACTTAAAAAAAATACCTTTCCTGTTATTTTAATGCAACTTGTGGTGGAAACAAAATTAACTGCCTATGTTCAATGGATTATCATCATCTGACAACAAACTTCCTTTTCATACATTTGTGTATTGTCTAAAATCTCTGCAATAACTGTACTCCTTGGTAATCAGAATACAAATTTATCTGGTGAAACCATCTAAAGAAAACATTGAATACACAAAAGTAATCAGGCATTCTCCCCTTAGGGCTTCCTCCAAATACTCATTATCTATATACAAAAATAAGAAAGCTTAAGTGTAAAAAGAAACGCTCTATTATATAATGATCATTGTTCATAATGAGGCCTGGATGTAAGGCCATATCCTAAGAAGGCCTCTAAATCGTCAGTTACTTCAATACACGTAACAGATGCTATCTTTCATGTGACTATTTCTGAACCTTTATCTTCTATGAAGAGACCTTAGGGAATGAGTGCAAATCAAATCACGATTGAAGAATTTCCTAAAATGCCATACCAGAGATTAAAATAGCACGTGGCACACATGTCCTGCTTCTCAGAGGCCACTGCACATCCCAGCACTGACCTCAGTTCTGGTGAGTCTAGCTCAGCTAATGGATGACCTCCTAACGCATCACTCTTTAAATAAGGTAATTCCCTGCAAAAATCTCGAAAATAAGAGTCTTTTAAGAAAAGCAATATGCAGCCCCTAGAATACTATCATACACAAAACAGAAGGTTAAAAATAAATACCCTTCCATAACAAGCAAGGGCATTTATAGCCACCTTCTTTTACAGCATACCCACCACTAACAGTGTAAGATCACAAGGAAGGAAAATACAGAAAGAAGAAAGAGAAAAGGAGAGATCAAGATGGTCAAGTGCTTTTGAAGATTCAAAGGAAAGACAGTGGGAAAGATGCCACTGGACTTGGACATAGAAATCCAAGCGTATCAGGTTAATAAGAAAGGAGAGCCAGAAATCTCTGTTAACATTTAACATTATTCTGGAAGTACTATAGGTGCAATAAAATAAGTATTAAAATTAGAAAAGAGGAAATAAAATTGTCACTATTTCTAGATGTGATCACAGTCTACTTGGAAAATTCAGATCAGCTAAATAGTTATTGGAAACTTCAATGAACAGTTAGTAAGAAAGCCAAGTACAAGCCTAAGTAATTAACTTTTCAATGAAATAATGTTAACCAATAAGTGATACTAATCAAAATTGGTAATGAGAGCAATAACAGTAACAGCTCACATTTATTGAAATCCTAACCCTCTGCTACACCCTGCACTATGCATTTTACCATATTTCATTTCATTCTCAGAACATTTCTAGGAGGTATGACTCTCAGTATCTCCACTTCACAGGTTAAGGAAACAGAGGGAAAGCATACCAGTAATTTGCCCAAGTTATAGGGCAGGAAGTGGAGATGCCATGTTCCCCATCAAGCCACACCCCAGGCTGACTCCAGAGCCCAAACAGACATCCTGTAGTAAATTTAGCAAGAACAGAGAACCACCCAATGAATGAAGAACAGAAAAAAACTTCAGTGAACACACACCTACACACTGTGCCTTGAGAAAGATTCAGTATTATAAAAACAAAATTCTTTTTTTCTTTCACCCTCTTTGTCCTTTTATTGTTTATTTCAATCCTTCAAATAAAATAATCCTCATGTTTATCTGGAAGAATTAAACATGTGAAAAGAGCCAAGAAAATTCTGCAAAAGGTCTTGTCCTACCCAACATTGAAATATACATTAATGTCACATATTTTGTGGCTAATGCTCATGAATAGCCAGGTTGCTGGAACAGAACAGGGACTTAAGGAATAGAACCAAGTATTCACAGGGCTTAATATTATAACATTTTTAGCATTTTTAGTTAATTGGCAAAGATGTGAACACTAAAAATACTTACATTGGTAAAGGAGAAAAGAACTGTAGTTAGTAGCAGGAACATAAACTGATACAAGTCTTGGGAAGAGCAAATTGCATATTACAATTAAAACTCTATAACCCAGTAATCTCCTAACTAAGAATTTTTTAAGAAAATAGATGCATAAATTACCACAGTATTGTTGATTAAAGCAAAATACTGGAAAAAACCTAAAGGTACAATAATAGAGGGACAGCTGAACAAAATTCTGGCACCTACTTAAAGGTAACTTATGTATAATCATTTAAAAGTATGACACACTTTTATGACAGATTCAATGACATGAAGATATATATCATCAAGCAAATAGAAAACTAGCCTGTACAATATGATCTAACTAGGAACAATATGTGTCTACCGATCTGTATGAGATGTATGCAGAGAGATCAAATGGACAAAAATCATGAAAGGTAACATTTACTGAATACTCACCCTCTGGACTAAAAACATGTCACCACCCCCTTTAATTACAGTATCTCATTCTATCTTCACAACCACCTTAGGAGGTAAGTACTATTATGGACTTCTTTTAAATGGGGAAAAAAGAGACTTAGACATATTAGTAACTTTCTCAAGGTCACACAAATAATTAGTGGTGGAGTCGGAATGGAACCCAAGCCATCCCCCACTGTGCTACGGGGCCTCTGTGACCGCCCAGGGCTGGCAGCGGCTGTCATTGACGGGAGCCTCTGAGAGAGCTTTGCTGTTTCTTCATTTTGTTCTGTAGTGTTTGAGTTTCTGTCATGAATGTGTATTATATTTAGATACATGGGAATAAAGAACAAAGAGAAAGAAATCAAAAGTGACTCATCACAGCAATTTCAACAGGTAGAAAGAGATGAATGCATTTCAAGAAATTGAGTAAAAAGGAGATGAGAAAGAGGTGGAATGTAAACAGAGACTGATTTAAAAAATGGCAAAACACTTTCTACAAAATATTCGATCAATGGTTTATACATTAGCATAAACCTTTATAGAGGTATTCTGGCAAAATGTTACCAAAAATGAAACCATTCATATCCTTTATTCTCAAAAATCTGATTCCCAGGAACTTATCTAAAATAAGGAGGCACAGATATACAAAGACTTCATGATGTTCCGCCTTTTGTTACTTGAAACGTGGTGTCCTGAAATCGCTCAGAGTTTGCAGTTAAACCTACCCGAGTTGGAAGCCTTGCTTTGCACTTTGCTGGCTGTGACCTTGAACAAGTCACTCCACCTCGCTCAGCCTCAGTTCATCTCCACGATGAACATAAAATAAAAACACATGCCTCACAGGACTGTTGTGAGGACTGAATGAGATAAAATGCAGCACACTGTCTGAAACACAAAAAAGCATTCATTCTTTCCCTCTCATTGCTTACTATGTGTAACAGAGTGAATACATAATCTTTAAGAACTCCAGGATAAGTCACACTGCATGGTATTTCTATATTATTCTTCATCAAAGTATCATAAAACATTAAACTGAGTTTTATACTTTTTCAGAAATAAACCTATGTTATGATACTTCGACACTTTCTCAATCTCAATTAGCACTAAACTAATTAACAAAACTATTTTATACACTACAGTGAGTCACATTTTTCTTTCTTTTTCCCTAATCCCTGGTGTGTTGTTAGGGTGATTGAGTATGTAATTACTTCCTAATTGAATGCACATATTATACATTTTTCACTAGTTCAAGTTTAATGCTTTTAGTCCAGAAATCAAAGTCAATGAAATTAAGTTGAATTGGGATTTAGGCAACTATTATAATGAGAAAAGGTTTGTATTATGACTAATTATAAGTAAATGTGGATTTTAGCACTATTTCCTATGGAAATATTTTAGGTACAGGAATGTGCCATAAATGACTAATTTAGATGATTAATAACAATTTTATTCTTATTTACAATCTCCTTTTCCTCATTAGTGATTTTATTGCTGGGACTCACAAATATAATCATTCTTTAAAGGAAAGATACTATTAGAGAACCACGGGTTGTACCCATACTAAAATCAGAATAAGCATTCATATCTGTGAAAAATTATATGAGTTTCTTTGCAGCATAAAGGTTATAGGAATTCTCACATACTGCACATAGAAGAAAAACATAAATCTTGGTGTACTAGGAATGTAACAGCTACATTAATCAAAAAAAATTATTTATGGCAATACTACTATCAAAATAGCATTCCAATTCAGTTAATACTTTACAAAGAGTATTTCATGGCTTTTTTTTCATTTTTGCATTATGCAGAAGTAAAAAAAAAAGACAACAAGGATTTGTTTGCTTGCTTGTTTCTACATATGGGGAGAAACTATGTGGAATCATTTAGCTAAAGACTTCTTCAGGCAGAAGAGTAAATAACTTTTGAAGTCCAGTGCAACTCCATGCTTCTAAGATGTCCATGGGAATATTTTCTGTAGACAAGCCATGAAGACCTTTATGAGTTTCCAGCCACTAAAAATACAATGAGAATTCAGAAATTTTGAAGGAGTTTAATAAAGAAGTACTGTGATGGAAAACAGACCCATCAAAACCAATGTCACTTCATTGTTTTAATAATTCATTTGGAGAATCAATTACCTAGTGGCAAATGTCCAAGATATTGGGTATTATCTAGATTGTTTTAGCTTTGTTATCAAAACAAGTTTTCCCTGAAATGTTTAATTAAAACTGAAGAAGGCAAAGGAATAGGCAAACTTATTTGTACTATCATATATAATTATAGATATATTAACTATTGTACTAACACCTGAATCTATAGATACAGATTATATGGTTCGAGATCTCTCTGAGACTTATATAGTTAAATGAATAATTATCTGGTATGGCATATTTTTATTGAAAATATTTTTTAAATGCAGTGTTTTTCACCCTTGTGAAGGTCATGTCAATATCTATCCTTCCCTTACATGCTTCCTTCTCTAACTTACCCTTCCCCTTCTTTAGGAGAACTAATGAGGTCTGGGGTAAGCTCCTGCACACTACCAAGCCATAATCCTCTCCTCACCCTTATGCCATTTCATTTCTATGCTAACATTTCAGATTTTCCTAGGTTTTGCTATATGGAAGCAATCTGCTATATATAATCATCAGGACCATAACCATTACATAATAAAACAGAAATATTAAAACAAAGATAGATGAAGGAATTTCAGTCATTTCGTTGTATTTCTGTATTTCCTTGATAACTGCTAACACCAAGCTACATATCAGTAGATCTAATAGAGATAAATTTTCCAAAGCCCATTTTCAAAAGACTTCACACCCTCATAGCTGAGACATTAAATCAGACGCACAGACCACCTTGCATTGCGGATGGCAATAACAAACTATGATACCATCACCAACCTGCAATGGCAGATGCTGACAGTCACATCACTCTTTCCCACTTGCTCAGATGGGGATTCAGAATCCTTCTCAACACTCTCAAGACAGCTCCTACTGATCAGTCAAAGCTGACACACAAGTTTGAGGGCTCCATGACATCCACATCTTTTATTTTTATAAATCTTCAATAAACCTCTGTAGAAGATAGGGGAGATACTCTTGCAACAGTCTAGTTGGGAGATGATGCTAACACGATGGGCTCTGATGATGGAGATGGAGACACACAGATGGATTAGGGAGCAATCAGAAAGCAAATCTGAAGAACTGGATAAACTGGAAATGTGAGGTGAGGTGAGGAGGAGAGGTACCAAGTGTAACTCAAGAAAACTGGGAAAAAAGCCAGGTCTATGAAGGAAGATCATGAATTCAATCTTGCATATATTGAGTCTGAAAGGGCTTTGTCTCATCCAAAACAAATCACACAGACAATTGGGCATTCGATTCTAGAAGTTTGCAGAAAGCCCTGATGTGGGAATACAACTAAGTGGGTCACCTGCATTCAGTGGTAACAGAGGCTGTGGGTGTAAATTAGTCACCCACAGAGAGAGCAGACCCTTCGGCTGAGCTCTGAGGACCCAAAGCAAGTGGCCTTCTGGAAGGTCCATTTGAGTAAATGAGCTTTTATAGTTCCCCAGCTCTGTGATGACTGCTTTTCTAAGTCTCTGCGAACTTTATCATGGAAAAGAGAAACTAAAAAGGACAGACAGCAGATAAATGAGAAGGAAATTGAAATGAAGCCTGATTATGAATAAGACTTTTTAATAAGTCTCCAAGTGGAAAAATAAAGCTAAAAATCGAGTTGAGGAAATTTCTGAAAATAAACATCCATGAGATAAAAAGGTGTATTAGAACATGTTTAGATGAGATAGCCTGATATCAGTGGTTTTCTTACAGCAATATATTCTTTAGGTTCAAAATCATGAAACCTACTAAATTTAAGGTATCAGAATATATTAACATTCAACATACAGGTTGACTTATAACTGCAAAATGTTCTCTTTTCTTCTTCCCAAACACAATTTTATTTGAATTCATGGGGGGAGGAAAACACTAAACTAGGAATTTTTATACACAATAAATTATTAACATTTCTAAGACATTAAAAGGAAAAAAGGATAGAAGATAAGGAAGCAGGGGTAATTTTCCTTGCTCAGTAATCTTGAAGAAATGCCTAGACAGCTTTGATGCTTTACATTCTTGGGTTAGTTACAATTTTTATATCATATAATCAAAACACAACAGATGGTTGAGAACCCCTGGTGTTTTGGCCTTTTCCTGAAATCATTTGGATTTGAAATCCATTCCATTTTCAAAAAATTCTGTATGATATAGTAAATAGAAACCTGCTATATCCATCAAGCTTTCATTTCTCACCCTAAGGCTGTGCATCTTGTTAAACTATTACAGTGAGGAAAGTCCACATTCTGTTGACTGGAAATATAGCTTTGAGCTTTCCATTTATTCTGGAGGGATACTAGCTTTTCCTACATGGCCATTCAGAGTTGCATTCTCCCTTTCCCTATACAGCTCGCTCCTTTTCGCCAATGTCTTATCCTTTTCTAACCTAGAACTCTCTTAGGTTCTGAAAGAAAACTGATAGGAAATCGATGCTAGCTATAGCTTTATTAAAGCTAAGACAACATTATTAATTGCGCAAGTGTATGTGGGGAAGAGTTCAACACAGTAAAGGATGACTTCAAAGACCCAGAAAGAAAAATGAGGGCATCTGACAAAGGATCACTCAGAGATGCTTGCTTAATATTAACAACCCCCCTTTTTTCTGTTTTTCTTTTTTCTAATTTATTTGTGGCCTACTAATTTTCCCCCTTTAAGGCAGAAAAAAAAATGAAACAATGTAAAGAGCCTTGCGGCATTGGTATTTACAGAAAATAATTATGATTAATTATAATTTACTAAGTAAGTTGCTGTAAACATGTGCAGTTTAATATTTGAATCACAGGAAACAGGCTCTGGATAGTCAGAATAGCTTTTAAAAATGAGCTAATGCTTCATGAAATAGGCAAATAATCATTTTGTCAGAAGATTACTAACAATACTATGATACCAAGAGCAACAAGTAAAGTGGACATAATGATTGGTCTTGTTTTTTTGTTTGTTACTAAGATCTGGTTCTCCTACATCACTGAGAAGATTTACTGGGTAAAAGATCATTTTATGTCAGTTGGCCCCCAGAAATCTGAAGTAGCTGAACTAAAGAATTTCCAGCACCTGGGTGAGTTATATGCTTATTCTTTAAAGTAAAAAGCCATAATTCATACTTCTTAAATGGTAATATAAAAAGTCACAGATTATTCATGGGACTAATAAGTCTTGGTTATCAAAGCCCTCCAGATGTCTAGACATGTCATGCAAAAAAATGTCATTTTAAGTCCAAAAGCTAAATTTATTTTAGTAAAACATAGTTAAAATAAATCTGAAGTATTTTAAACATGTTTTAGAGAACCACCAGAAATTTCTTTTTCCCATCCAGTTCCATGAGCTTAAATGAAACATTCATGCATTAAATTCAAAGTCTGACTGTCAAATCATTTCACTTTAATAAAAATTTGAATTACCTGCTTTAGGGCATTATTAAATATCAGATAAAAAGCACATATCCATAAGTCTGATTTCCCAACATAACTTTATGTAGAACTGTAACTAAATTTGTATTACACCTTTCAAGATAAAAGGATCAAAAATGTATTCATAAAAGGATGAAGTCAGAATTAGAGTTACCTTTGAAAGAATTCCTGAACCATTCTTTGGAATTTGGGGAAAAATTAGTCCCTTTAAGTAATCTCAGCCACCAAGGACACAAATCCATTCTCCTTTTAATATTTCTAAATTTTAATTAATTAAAAACTTTGAAAAGTTACACATTATCCCATTATAATGAATATGAAGTACTGAAAATATAAATACTCCCATAAAAAACATTTTAGTCTGTGTAAATAAGAAAGAGATGAAACAGTGATGGTTACATAGATATTTAGAGAGAGCAACTCCGGTCTAGGGCCAAATATGGATCAAAAATTCAAGGCAATAATCTCATTTCATAAAAAGTATCATCTCTCGTTACTGATATTCACAGGGAAATGTACTAAGCCTAGACTGGAAAAATTCATAAATTCACACTGACCACACCCCACTGCACCTCTCTGCTTGCCTTTCCTGCTGGGCTGCTCCTGGAAGCCCATCCTTCACTCTGCCCCAGTCCCCCATCTTCTCTGCTGCTCTCACCCCTCCTAGCCACTCCATTTTTCCTTGAATAATAGAAATAAGTCATGGAAATATGAAATCCATAAGCCACTACCTCCTTCCTTCCCATTACAGCACAGAAAGTGTCCACTCTCTTAACAACTGTCTCCACATTTGCTTAGGATTGCATCCCCTTTCAACTTTTCAAAGACTTCATTTGCTAGGATTAGCCCTTCTGAGGAATCTGTATGTCAGCCAGCAGACAGATTCCCCAGCATACAGAAAAGTTCCGGTATTTCTCTTGTTTAAAAAGAAAAGCCTCCCTCAATCCCATTCCTCCCTGTTGCTCCCCTCCAAGCCCAGCTTTGCGGAGCTACTATTCCAGGCATCTCCGCCTCCTCCCTTCGCACTCAACTTCAGCCTGCAGCCTACATGCACCCATCAGCATCGGTCCATCCTGACCTTGGCCATGTAGTGATTAAGAAAAGGGCTCCGCCAGTCAGGTTGTCTGGGTCCAATTTCCAGCTCTGCTGCTCAATGACTGCATTACTTTGGGCAAATGATCTAGCTTCTCTGTTTTTCAGTTAACTCATCTGTAAAGACTCACATTAGATTTTGTGAACACTTGATGAGGTAATTCCTATGTAACATTAGAACATTACACACACACACATGTGTATATACAGGTATTGTGTGTGTGTGTGTGTGTGTGTGTGTGTGTATGTATATATATATATATATATATAATCTCTATTCCAACAACTCCCATATTCAGTTCAGACCTCTTTTTCTGATCGCCACTCTAAACTCCAGCCACCTTTGTGACAGGACCACAGTTGTGATTGACAGGCATCTCTCATTCAATGTGTTCCAACTCAGCTCTCTATCTTTCCATCCTGGAACCTCCTCCAGCTTCCCTGCTGTCATACAAGGGCACCCTAGCCACACAGTTTCTAAAGTCTAAAACCCCAGAAGTTACCTTTGGTATTTCCATCACCTTCCACTCTCATCTGTCACTAGGTATCACTTTCCTGTCTGTTTCACATGTGGTAACTTCTCTCCTCCACGGTTTCTATTCTAGAATCTGAGCCACATGGCTTTCACCCTGGCTTCCCAGCAGACTTCCAGAACACCTTCCAACTCCTGCCCCTGCCCACTGAAACCTAACCCACTGTGACCTACTGAAAGCCTAGATCAGACCGCTCCCCTGAGTAAAGGTCTTTACAGGTTCTCAATGCACTGACAATGAAATAAAGATGCCTTAACATGTCTGACAAAACCGTCTAAGATCTGGTCCCTGCCTGACTGTCCTCTTTGACTTCCAAACCCCAGACCGACGGGGCTTCTTTCAGGTACCTCAGTGCATCAAATCCTTGTCTCCTCCACAGGGAGTAGCCCCTCGAGGCCTTTGCAAAAGATAACTCTATCTGAAATCTCCTTCACTACATTTCTTTGTCCTCATCACGGAATATTACAATTTGACCTTGTATATTTTGAAGTGTTTATTTTCCCACTGTTAGGCTCCCCACCTCAGACTCCAAGTTTCATGAAGGCAGAGACCACATCTCTTCTTCTCACCTCTGTATACCAGGAATCAAACACACAGTAGGTGCTCAATAATGATTTTTCATTGAGTTTATTATTTTGATTCTTTAGCTCATCCATTCTAAGGCTTAACTTAAAGCACTCTTGGATTTTCTCCATTGTTACCATATATGAAAAGTTTCTTCTCACTCCTACCAAGGCACATTTGCCTGGACCTCACCATCTCCAAAATTAGAAGAAGCGGGAGTAAACTGTACTGGCTAACTTAGAAACTGAGAATGAATGAATCATTAGAATATGCCTGGCTGGTATACAACAGGTATAGTTCTAAGGATCTTCTAATTTGCCCAAAGACATTTAAGATATAGAGTATTACGTGTCATGATGAATTCAAAGTAAAATAAACATATTTTGATCCTTAAGAAGCTTAAAACCTAACAGAGAAAAAGAGAAATACACAAATAGCTAAGTGGGAGAGAGAATGTGAAATGAAAGGTACCATTAAGAAAGAAGCAGAACAGCTACATGTAAGAGAATGAAACTGGACTACTGTCTAGCCCCATACACAAAGGTAAACTCAGGGTGGATCAAAGACCTGAATGTAAGTCATGAAACCATAAAACTCTTAGAAAAAAACATAGGCAAAAATCTCTTGGACATAAACATGAGCAACTTCTTCATGAACATATCTCCCCGGGCAAGGGAAACAAAAGCAAAAATGAACAAGTGGGACTATATCAAGCTGAAAAGCTTCTGTACAGCAAAGGACACCATCAGTAGAACAAAAGACATCCTACAGTATGGGAGAATATATTCATAAATGATGTATCTGATAAGGGGTTGACATCCAAAATATATAAAGAACTCACGCACCTTAACAAACAAAAAGCAAATAATCCAATTAAGAAATGGGCAGAGGACATGAATAGACACTTATCAAAAAAAGAAATTCAGATGGCCAACAGGCACATGAAAAGATGCTCCACATCGCTAATCATCAGAGAAATGCAGATTAAAACCACAATGAGATATCACCTCACACCAGTGAGGATGGCCAACATCCAAAACACAAACAACAACAAATGTTGGCGAGGATGTGGAGAAAAGGGAACCCTCCTACACTGCTGGTGGGACTGCAAATTAGTTCAACCATTGTGGAAAGCCGTATGGAGGTTCCTCAAAAAACTCAAAATAGAAATACCATTTGACCCAGGAATTCCACTCCTAGGAATTTACCCTAAGAATGCAGCAGCCCAGTTTGAAAAAGACATATGCACCCCTATGTTTATTGCAGCACTATTTACAATAGCCAAGAAATGGAAGCAACCTAAGTGTCCATCAGTAGATGAATGGATAAAGAAGATGTGGTACATATACACAATGGAATATTATTCAGCCATAAGAAGAAAACAAATCTACCATTTGCAACAACATGGATGGAGCTAGAGGGTATTATGCTCAGTGAAATAAGCCAAGACGAAAAAGACAAGTATCAAATGATTTCAGTCATATGTGGAGTATAAGAACAAAGAAAAAATACTGAAGGAACAAAACAGCAGCAGACTCACAGAACCCAAGAACGGACTAACAGTTACCAAAGGGAAAGGGACTGGGGAGGATGGGTTGGAAGGGAGGAATAAGAGGGAAAAAGGGGCATTACGATTAGCAGAAGTAATGTTGGGGGGGCATGGGGAGAGCTGTACAACTCAGAGAAGACAAGTAGTGATTCTATAGCATCTCACTATGCTGATGGACAGTGACTGTAATGGGGTAGGTTGGGGGGACCTGATGAAGGGGTAGTTTAATAACCATAATATTGCACAGGTAATTGTAGATTAATGATACCAAAATAAATTTTAAAAATAAAATAAATAAATAAATAAATAAAAAGAAAGAGGCAGAGAATTCATGTTGAGAGTGGTATTAGACTTGGGTCTGCAGGGGACCTAGGATTTCAACAGGCAAATAGAGGGGCAGCAAGGACTAAAGAGCAAAGCACATTCCCAGAAGAAAGGACAATGTGGCTGGAGTACTGGATATATCCAGTATAGTAATAAGAGAGAGGCAGGAAAACTGGATGGGGAAACACATGGACAACATGACAACCTTTTAAAATTCTGGGTGGACTCTCTAGCTCATGAGACTGTGAGCTCCCTGAGGCCAGAGACTTCTGTTCATCTGCGACTCGCAGTCCATCGTACCACTCACATAGCATGTGAGCTCATATTCACAGTAGTCTGTTCAACGAAACAGTCAGCACTCCGTGCTGTGTACCGAGGAAAGCACTCCGGCAGATGGAGCCCTCTAGGGAAGCAGTGGTTTGCCAGCTACGTGCACTGACCTCCACATGCATGCTGTGGCAATAGACGGGGTAAAGAAATAAGCCAGCATAGAGTCACTCACGTATATTTTGTCTTTCCCGTGTTTTTGATATTTTATTCGGTAAGCTCCTTAACAGTAAGAAATACATATACTGAACTCAATATATTAAAATGTATAGATTATAGTTCCATCAGTGAAGAAATGTACCACGTTCACATAACTAGGGTGTTGGCCTATCAAACAAAAGCACTTCCAAAGGACAAGCATTGGCATTTATGCCAGATCTGCTCCCACCTACTCTGAGAAACAAGATGACCAAATTCGCATTAGACACTGAAGGTCAGCTCCGAGGCTCACACACGCCTCTGGTCCCTTCCTTTATGCCATTTGTCACCGGCAGGTGAGTGCAACAGGTTCAAGGGTGCCACACAGTGAAGTCCTCAAGAGGCACTTGACATTTTACCTCACATAGAAGAGGCACCGTTTCTCTGCTTCAGGGTGCCTTACCTTATGAAAGCCCGTATGAAAGCAAAACTTGGATTTAAAGGCATTTCTAGTGGGAAAATACAAAGATTGTACATTTTTTTAAACATTCCACTTCTTTTTAAAAACCAGCTGACTTGTAATCAATGGCATTTGAGAATGTGTCATGAGTTTTATCAAAATGAAGGGCGCTGATATTGCTGAATTATCAGGGTCCCCATGAGAATAATGGTAGGACAGGTTTACATAACCGTAACTGTGTGCCCCATTTTCCTTACTGAATCTGCACATACCCAGACGAAGACAGACTTGCTCCTGTTCTCTTCAGCTACTGAAATGCAGCTCTAATGACTCTGTCACTAAGTGGCTGAGTGGGTCTAAAATTGTCTCCCAAAATCCCATCACAGCCTTCCACAAGTTCTGCCCCCTTAACATGTGTCCTCAGCCTTCGAAATTCTTCAATCTGAAAATAAAAGCAGAACAAAAGAGATGAATCATTTACGAACCATTAACAAGACTGGAGTTTCATAAATGACTTCAAATATGCATAAAGTGTAACAATTAAAAAAGAAAATTAAAATTAAACTTCAAAGAGAGTAAAGCAGACTTAAGTGCCTCCCAAGTATATCCTGAATTCATGAGATTATTGTAGGTTAGCACTGATGACATGCTAGATTTACTAGAAAGAGGTTTCCTTCATAAGACTCTCTTTGCTGCCCTTCTAGCCACTTGGGGAACACAGGTCCAAAGAATGCCTCTGATTTTCCAAAACAGTAAGCCCACCTTCCTCCCTTAGCAATACCAATTTTCAGGTTCATCTCCCTTTCTGAGGTGGCCTCTCCAGATCCTGTGGCTTCCCATTACATGTGAGGAGGTTCCCACAGTCCCAAGGATCAGTTTCCCCTCCTTGGCAGGTCTGCAAGAACCGTTAGCCTGCCATGACCCATACGAACTAGGTAAGCAATAAGCAAACATATGATGAATATTCACTAGCCTCATCCCCATCTACTAGCTGATTTACCTACAGAGCTCACTGTCTTTATCTCATTGAAAGGACACACAGCACAGGACACATGCACCAAAAGGGAAACTGAGGCTGAAGAGGTTAAGAAACTTTCCAAATTAGCTGGGTCTGATAAGTCTAAGCCACCTGCTCTTTTCCCAGCTCCACTGCCACCTCTTCAGAAATTCTATCCTGCATCTATCCCAGGATGGTGAGCGTATATGACCTGAATGGTATCAATCCACCCAAAGTTCACCATCTGGGTGACAGAGGGTTGTATCACAAGGGTTCTTGATACAGCACAGCCATAGAGTTCTGCCATTCATAAAGTGAAATGAAATGCAAGAGATCAACTTACCTAATTCAGGAGTTCTAGTAAAAGTCTAGAAATCCAGGGGCCCATGAAACCCCCAAATGATGTGCAAAATTTTACATATGCCACATTTCCTAAAGGAAGGTTCCCTGACCCCAAAAGAGCTGACGCTCATCAGATTCTAATTCAATCCATTCATATACATGTCAGGAAGCAGAACTGCGGAAAAATCAAATGGCTTGTTGGATTAGAAATGCCCCCAGATTAGAAATCGGACTTCTAAGGTTTCATTTTTCCATGTCTCTAAATGTTATCTGAATTGCCTAAATGGAGTAAGTCTGGCCCAACTGGTATTATTTTATTTTTATTATAATAGCTACATACTGTATTTGTATAGCTGCGCCAGACAGATAAGCAATTAGCTGTTTAATCTACACAATGGCTTTTCAGTAGACCTTCTTAGGGTCTTAGAGTGGGACCCTGGATAGCAAGCACCTACTGCTGGCTGCATCTAGAAAATTTCTAGAGCCAAGGCTGCATGAGAATCCCCTATAATTACATGTGGAATGTATTTTTACTTAGTTTTTCCTGAACATGGCATGGAAAGAAACTTGGCCCATCAGAAGATCCTATGCTTTTCAAAAAGAAAAATAAGAAGGTGAAGGGCCACGCATTCTGCATCAAAAGGCCGGTTCTCATCCTGGTTATGACCTAAGACCCAAATGACCTACTTGTTTCACTGCTTTAAGCCTCCTTTTCACCATGTGTATAACAGAGATGATAGTAACAGTATTTGCAAGGACAGTGTAAGAAGTAAATCATGAAAATTACTCAGCAAAGTTCCCAGCACATAGGAAGTGTTTGATAGATACCAACACAACTTCTTTAAAAATCAACCTTTAGCATTTTGAGATAAATATTTACCTACAATTTTACTTGTAAAAAGTAGACTGGAAATAGTAAACCAACCGGCTGAGAAAACAGAAAGCCAGTTCTCCTCGTGCTCATCTTACATACAATGACACGTAATAACGGCAACTAGAATCTATAGACCATTTTCAAGGTCACTGATGAGCAATAGGGACGAGAAACTTTTACTGCCTAAACATATATTAAGAAATCCTCCATTTTTACTGACTTTGAAGCTCTTTTTAAAGTGAGGTTGATTTTCTGTTGACGTATTCTGAACCAAAGATAAATCTTCCAAGCCTCAGGCCTCAACCCAAAGCACATTCAGTGAAACAGCTTCATCCTGAAGACAAGATCTGAATCAACAGCCAGCCAGTCCCAAATCACTGCGTTCTTGGAGAGAAGTATTTCACCAGGAATGTTTTTCTCTGATCACAGCAACACTTTGAAGACTTCAGACATCAACAGATATCGAGGGAAAACCACGTCTTTCTGAAATGCCAACTTTCCTGAAGTAACCACCCCTCAAAACCCTTTCAGTCACTTCAGATGTGTTCAAGCACTTACTGTTCTATCCCACACTGAGGGGGAGAGAGCAAAGAACGAACGGAGCTGTACGTCAGGATAAAGCCCTCAGCAAAACTCAAATGTCAGGGCAGTACAGAGACTATCATGTTAACACATATGCGGATGATGTCGTCAATTTTTAATGCTTCTCCACTTTAAGCAATGTATTTGTTTTTAACCAATTTAAAAGAGAGAGAGAGAGAGAGAGAGAGAGAGAGAGGAAGGACTGGAACCTGACACTTCAGGGAGAAATCTTCATCTTTTGGGGATAGGACAGTGGAACAGCTCTGTCCTCTGAACCCAGGCTGCATTCCAGTTGGTCTAAAACATTTATTCCAGCCTTCACTAAGTCACGACCCAGATTATTCACTCAAGCTCCACTTTAAAACTGCCTAATTAAGAGTGCATTTAAAGGGCTGATTTCAGAGTTTGAGGTGCAGCGCTAATTATTTTGAGGAGTTCCCAAGTTCCTATACTTAAGCTCTGATGGACTTATTTAGACTTACATTGTATGTAGCACCATGTTAAAAGAGAAAAATAATACATGAAATTCAATGTTCTCATTCTACTTTGTTTTGTCATCAGGCAATGACAATACATAAACTAGAATAATATAATTCCTTATGGAAACAATCAACAAAGCTAACAGCAAACTGCACTTAAACAGACCATACGTATGTACAGATACTGAGATTACATGTATCTCTGACTCTCCACCTCTCATGTACTGCAGCCATGTTTTTATTTCATATTCTTGTACCTTTTTCTCTAAAATCATTGCTCTGTCTTTCTTCCTGACCTCTCACCCATAAACCAGTTCTTATCTGTCACTGACTCCTTAAGCGGACCTTTCTAATTTTCTTGAGGAAGAGCTTAGAGAAGAGAATATCCTTTCCCCAAAAGCACCAATGTAAACTGTCTCCTATTCCAATCTGCAGCCCTTGTCTCTGCCACTTTCGTCCCATTACCACTTTAGGATAGCTACTGATGAACCAGACACATAGAAACTTACTCAAGAATTACAGATTACAGAGTTCAGGACCACAGGGGAAATGCTCTCTATCATGGAAAACACAGAGGGCATGCATACAAAATTTCCCACAGATGCCTAAAAAATAACCCTTAAGAAAGGGAAGAGGGAATCTCCCAGGAAGATAATCCTGGAGCTGCACCGTCCAGTAGAGCGGCCACCAGCCCCAGATGGGCCCTGAGCATCTGAAACATGGCCAGTCTGAACTGAGATGTGCTAGAGGCACAGAAAACGCAATGAAAGTCAGATTTACTATGAAAATAAAAATGTAAAAAACCCCATCAATGATTTTTTACATTGATTACATGTTAAAATGGTCTTTTGGATACACTGGGTAGAAATACACTACTTGAATTAATTTTGCCTGTTCATTTAGACTTTGTTACTGTGGCTACTGGAAAATTTAATCTTACATACATGATATACAGGTTTTCCACTGGACAGGGCTGGTTTAGTGCCACCCAGCACACTCTCCTGCAGAAAGCTGGTATTCTGGTGTTAGAGTACTATCTAAATCATAAATGGAGATGCATGCAGGCACCTAAGAAACAGCAGGTCTCAAAGTAGAAAGTGGCTATAGACAAAACTTTTATTTTTCACTACAAGGTCTGACCTCTTTTGAGAAAATTACCCCTAAACACAGCAATGCTGAACACATGGCACTACAGACCCTCAGCTTCTTCTTCTTCAGCTCCAAGTGAGACCCTCTCCTTGTGGCTAAACCCAATTAATACGTTTCGGTCCTTAACTGAATGTGTGTGCAGAATCTGATGCTTTTCATCTCTCTGCTCCTGCTTTCCTGCAGTTCACACCTCCCTTGGCTTCCAGACACGATATCAACCTCCTGACTTTTCCCTTTTCTTAAATCATCCCCTGGGACAACTCTCACTGCACACCCCTCATCAGTGTAACCCCCCATGCTCTGCGTCACTTCTTTTCTCTCCCTGAAAGGTCTCCTCTTCTCCACTTCCAGTTTCAATACTACCTCTCTGTTACCCCTCCCTTGCACATCTCACAGACATCTAGACTCTCAGTATTTACAGCCATGATAGTCTACATAAAGCCTGTTCATCCTTTTTTATCCCCTATTACAGTGAAGAACACTGGCTTATAGTCGCCCATCACCTGAGCCACGATCCAGGGAACAATGTGTGAGTCCTCCTGCCTGAAACCCCTCCTATGTTATCGGTTGCCAAATTCTCCTCATTCTGCTTCTTTATTATTTCTGCAGCCACTCTCTTCCTTTCAACTCACTACCAAAATCTTAACTCAAATCTGCATCTTCATAGTGTACCTACATAGACTTTTCTCAAATTCAAACTTGGACATATCTTTCCCTTTCTCCCAACCTTCCGAGAATTCCTTGCTGCCTTCAGGAGAAAGTCCACCCTTCACAGCACAACATCAAGGCTCTTTATTGAAGGTCATGCCCCTGGTCCCCTCTCCAATCCCATCTCATGCCATGGCCCTTTACACTAACTGTGCATCCCTGAAGGCCATGTGCACCCACCTCTTTCCCTGTTGGCAGTGCCCTCTAACACCCATGCCACATCCCACTACTTGGCTTGGGGAAGATCTCCCAGATGACTAATCTCATCCAGGTGCCTCTCCCAGGGGCAGTCACAAGACCATATTCATGTCATATCATGTTCACATGAAATATTGCATTTTAAAGTGGACATTATTGCCAGGAACTCCAAGAAGGTGAAGTCTTTGAGGACAGAACCATGTCTTATTGGTCCTCCATTTTTGGTGCCTACTACAGTGCCTGGCACATAGAGAATGTCAAATAATTACCAAATGAACCAATGAATGCACGAATTAATGAATAAATTATCCACATCTGTTTCAAAGGAGCAATTCCACCTGTGAACATTCTGTCTATGACAAGGATAAAGGAAGACAGGACTATGATATATATAATCATATCAGTAAACTGCTTGTTTTAATAGGGTCAATGCCTACTGACCTATGAATGGTAAAGACCAATGAATGCATCCCCAGCATCTCAAAATATACTGTGTATTAAGCCTCAGTGCCTTGAAACCTAGTCATCTAAGTCATCTTGAAACCTAGTCATCTATGCTACCTGCAGCAACAATAAGGAAATCTGTATCATTGTCCTAGAATCAAGTAGTAGGAAAAGTAAATGCAGAGAGATGTTTGCTCTTTGGTGTATGTCATTCACAGAACAAAAGCAACTGCACTACCCCAGCATGGGACAGCTCAGGTTGCAGTCTCTTACATCTGACCTAAACAGGGCAGCCAACAGCAAGCATGGCCTTCACATTCCCTCCCGCTAATCCCAGAACTTCTTCCCTTTTTCAGAAATACAGCATCAGTGAGGGAAGTGACCCAGAGTAATCAGATGGCAAATGGATAGTAGTAAGTCCCATGGGACCCCACTGGCTAAGAAGAGTTTTCTTAGAAAACAAAGGTTACCCTTAGGAAAATGACCCAGAAGATTGTCTTCTCTCATCTTCTCTGCTCTTCTTTGTCCGTACTCTTTTCTTGGACATCACATCTGTTTGTGTCATTTGGCTCCGTTTATGCTGAGGATGCCTAAATCTGTACATCCACCTCAGCCTCTGAAGGTCTCATTTTGTGTTTTAACTATCTGGAAAAAAAAAAAAACTCCTCCACTCCAACGGAGGACACAAAACATATGCATGAAAAGATAGAAACCTCTAACACTGCGGAGATCATCCTAAGAAGCCTTTCATAGGAAAAGGGTCTCAGAGGAACTACAGAGTTGTAAAGAGCAAGGACTGGAAGCAAGAATGGCTAAACCCTAAGACCCCACAAAACCAGGCTGCAGCCCCAAAACTACCCCTGCCACATGTGTGGCCCAGGCAGAGTTTTCCTTCTCTCCCATCCCTCAGTCTCCCCACCTAAAAACTACAAATAACAGTAATCAGTACATCAGGAGACTGATTGCTCCATTCTCTAGCTCCTTCTACTGTGCCTAGAAAGCTTCTATTGTCTCTCAAATCTTAATTTAAAAAAAAAAACACAAAATACTGCCCTGTGATAGGAGAAGCATGCAATAAGAATAAAGAGGTACAAACTTCCTGCTATAAATAGAAATTTCCAAGGATGAAAAAAGTACAGCAGAGTTTAGTCAACAATATTATAAAATCGATGTATGGTGACAGATGATGACTACACTTATCATGGCGAGCATTTTATAGTCTACATAATTGTCAAACCACTATGTTGCTCACCTGAAACCAATAAATCAACTATATTTCCATATAAAAAAAACAAAAAGAAACATAAAAAATAACACACTTTGCTATTCTCTAACTATTGGCCCTAAATCCTTCCTTGCCTTTCCCATAAAACTTCTTGGAAGATAGTCTGTGGTCGGTATTTAACCTTGGTCCCCTTCTACTTCCAGCTCAACGTTCTATGGAAACTTCTCGTTTTGGTTTACAGTGACCTCACTGGCGATTATAGTACTTGTCCATGCATCTTGTTTTCAGTGATGACGCAAATCTGAAAAGGAAGGTGGGCTTTCTCCCTGGTAACAGCCTCAAGACAAACCGGCTGGAGGGGCTAGGGTGTTTACTAGAGCGGCCAGAGCAGCGTGACAGAAGGGATGGTGAAGGAATGGTAGTGGACGGGGCAGCCAAAGATCAATGACAGAGGAGATGTACCGACACCAGGGTCAAGCAGCGGACACACAACATAGCTGAGAAAAACGAGCACAGGGTGTGGACTATGCAGGGGCATCTAGGCCCCTTCTTCTTAGATGTGGTTCTCTGCCGCTTGGGTGGGCTGCTCTTCTACTCACTTTCTCTGTAGCATTTGTCAGTATGAACCTCCCTTCTCTACATCTTGGAAACACTCTCTCCGGGCCTGGATCCTGGGAGTGACTCCCCCTTGGCTCTCCTCCGAAGGGAGTGCAGTCCTTCTTAGCTCACGGCCCTCTCCTCCACCTGCACCAAGGTGTTGCAGTCAGCTGGGCTATCTTGTCTCCTCCTCAACTTGAGCTGATCTGATCACCGAATTTACTTCTCCCTGGACATGACGCTAGAAAGTATTTCCCAGCCTCCCCTGCAATAAGATGTGGCCGTGTACCTGAGTTCTAGCCAACAGAAGGCGAGCACAGGTGTTGTTCACCCATGTCTAGAACTTTAAAAATCCCCCCTGAGATCCTTCACGCCCTTCCCCGTCCTGCTAGCTACATGCCCACACCTAGAGCAACCTTGCCAACGAGACATTAGGGACAGCAGAGCCCCTTTCAACCTACCTCCCTGAATGCCTGTACAGAAAAAAGCCTTCCCTGTGAATCAGAAATGCATTTATTGGATTTTATTTGAGCAAGAAATATCTTCTGTGGCAAGTCACTGAAATTTTTAGGATTATCTGTTACAGCCACTACCATCTTTGCTGTTAAATGCCGAACCTATATATCATTTCCAATCCTCTATTCTTAACATTAGATTCTAATTTCTAATTTCTTCCTTTTCCATTACAAGAATAATTCCTAATTATTTTTCACGAGTTATTCCCTGGACTTCCCAGTCTGCGTTGGGTTTCTTTCCTATGTGCTCCCAGAGCCCCTCACTTATCAACATAACCATAATTAGCTGCCTCCCCAACTTGACGGTGAACATTTTGAAGGGAAAAAATGGGTTTTAATCTCTGGATCCTTTATCCCTGGCTGGCAGTCAGGAATAGTTTCTTGTAAGAACAATGGGATGAATGAATAAATAAAGGAATTTGGATTTGTCATATTAAATATAAAGGTCCAAAGGTGCTGTGATCAAAGTTTATAAAACAAGAAAGGATGAAGAAACTAAATGAGGAACTTTTAAAACTAATCCTTAGAAAAAGACATATAAGAAGAAACTGTTAAAGGTTAAAAGAAGGATTTTTAAAGATTTAATTCTTAAAGATTTCATTTTAATCCTTAAAGATTTAAGGACAAACAAAAGAAGGCTTTCCCGAGCACTCAGAACACTGAGACTTCTTATAAAATGATAGGGGGAATAATAAAAGTTTGTAAGAAGTTACTAAAGGACACTTGGTTTATTTAGAGTATTGCCCAAGCTTTCTGAGCTTGATCGTGAAGAAAAAACATAGCCTTCTACGACCTACCACTTAGATCCCTGGAGGGGAGGAGACATCTAAGGCACCTCTTCTTTGATAACATCAAAATAACTATTTAGCACATTAGACTGAGGCTGCCCCATGTTCCACCAGCTTACATCCTGGTGACAATTCAACTCCACACCGCAACCAACCGGGCGTTAGCATTTAGAACTCCTATGCAGAACCCAAGTGGGAGGTAGGTGACCAAATGTGGAGCTAGAGAACAAACCAAAACTTCCCAGGGCATTCTTTTTACCTCCTTCACCCCTCTGCATACAGCATTTTCCTTGCAAGCCAAAGAAGAATTATTGCAAAAGCCCATGTGTGACTTACAGAAACAACCAGCACTCTCATTTTGCTTTCAAAACCTTTCTCCTCTCCATTCCTGGGAAACCCACATAAAGGAGTAACTAGCCTAATCAAAAGACTATTTCAGTGACTTCTGTTTACTCTATAAGGCTAACTTTTAAAATACAGATCATAAATGATAGCTAGGTTTTGTTCATCCTTGACCTTTCAATCACTTTCACTGGCTCAAGACATTTAACTTTCATCTGCAAAGATGTGACTGATCTAAAGGGAGCTGAAACATGAAACAGACATTTCCTTTTTACAGAAACAATATTTAACCTTTAACTCAGAACTTCATTCTGAAAGATGAAAAGTATCGGACTCACCTGTAGCTGCGATATAGTCAGAGGGTATCGGAATAATATCCAGGTAACACCTTCACTGCAAGGTGGAATAGTGAGAGAGCCTTCATATACCCAATAATCTCGCAGCAAAGGATCTGTGGACATGTCATGAAAAAGCTAGTTAATTAATAATCACTTTGTAGACTCCAGCAATAATTTTCACAATTACAAATTCTACAAACACTTCTCAGACTGAGGCCATTTTAAACTAGAGCCACACATATATGTATTCTTAAACTAATCATCATGGAGAAAATAACCAGTGGAAACCGTGACAAACCCTCTTTCTATTACTTACAGTGATTTCTATCATTAGATTACTGTGCAACCCAAATATGGCTACATAAATTTGATATATGTAAACTTTTAGAAGTGTATCCATATTTTTTTAATTTACTGAAGGAAATACTTGATTTATTTGTACCTAATATTTACTGGATGCTTACTACATGTAAGGCTATTCTAAGCATTTTACATTAACTCATTTAACCTTCACAATAAGCCAGTGAGATAGGTACTATTATTAGCCCCACTTTTCAGGTGGGGAGACTGAGTCACAGAAGGTTACATAATTTCTCAAGGTCACTCAGCTAATAACTGGCAGAGCCAGGATTTGAACCCAGGCCATTTGACTTCAAAGTCTGTTTCTAACCATTCTGTTATAGCTACCACTATACTGCTTCATCAACAGCAAATATGATTTGATTAAATATGATGGGTAAATGTTCAACACATGGCAAAAACAGGTTTGTTGCAGAGCAAATAAATGTAGAAAGTAGAAGATAAAATGCATCGACCGTTTTTGTTGAAAGCACTAAAAAACAGCGTATAATTTAGGCAAAGAAATGTGAAAAACAAAATTTTGTACAAAACCTTTAACAACAAATTATATTCTAAATATTTTATACACAAGTCTTACCTGTTCAGGCATATCTAAATCATTAGAATATCTAAACAGTATCATTGCAGAGAGTCTAGGATTGATCAGTGAACTTCTTATTAATCTCTAGATGAAATAAATTCTGTGTCTAATTTTATAAGGTAGACTCTTGTGTTATCATGTTACTATCTGTTATGACATGTTGTTGTTATGCTTGTGCTTTTCACAGAGGTAAGCAATTTTACAAATGAAAATCCAAAGGAAATTCTTCATGGATTAATGAAGCTTGGTGGCAAAATGTTCATTATTTCAAAAGGCTTGCTCCCATTTTAGAGCAACCTGAAGCTGGTACCTACTACAGAGAATTTAAGTTGTAAAGAAATTTTATGAACTAATAATATATAGTTAGACACATTCTGAGAAAAATAATGCAATCATATCTATCCATTTTAACTGTATTACTCTTACCTGGTAATAAAGTGTTAGGATTAAAACAGGGTATTGTTTTGGACTTCCCCTGAAAAAAAAAATTACCCCATGTGAACATTTCTAAATTTTAGAATAAAAATTAATTATCTTTAAAAATCCAGGCTGAAGTCTTTTCTGAATGGCATCATAAGACCCCATAGATTTGTGGGTGTTGCATTCCGTCTTCTCACTGGAGCAGTGGTGGCTGGTTCCAACATGATAGTTCTGCTCTGTGTCTACAGTTATTTCCTTTGCTACTGCAGTTCAATTTTCCCTGTAATTCCTGATGTGAGATTTACTGTCTGTCTAGTGTGTGTCCCATGCCAGCTACTTTTCCTGTTCCTAGCACGCCAGTAAGGGAGATTTGGGCCTTGGCATAAAACATCTCATCCCTGGCTCAGGAATTCTTTAGAAATGACTTCCTCCCGCTTGCTTTGATCTCAGCTCCTAACCTTCTCCACATTACAACCTGCCACCCAAATTCTTGTTTTGTCCCATTTGGATTTGGTAACTTAGCTCTAGGATCTATTCTGGAAGCTCTCCTCCTCCAGAGAGGGAGATCTGACACCTGAATTAAAATAACTCAATTTTAATCAACTTTTATCAAAGCTAAATTTAAATTTCAATAAGATATTTTTGCCAGTATTCAACAATTCACAGTTGTGATCCCTATTTTAAATAGTGCCATTTAAATTGCTCAGGTCTTAAAGGCAGACAGACCTGTCCTGGCAGTTGGATTCTCTTACAAAATTACTTTACTGATGCAAACTTAAGAGGGAAAGTTCATGCATAACCTCTTAGTCTCTTCCTTACTTGTACGGACTATTTGACACACTGAAGAATCCAGTGTGCTTGACTCCCATTACCCTCCTGATTCATGATGAGTAGTGTCATTTTAGCTGGAGCAATAAAGGAAAATATCTCAACTAATTTCCGCTGGACAAATGTCAGTCAGAATTGTCCTTGCTCCCTTTTACCAGCTTCGTGGACTAGTCGGCTCTCCCTTGGCAGCCGGATTCATTCTGAGCCTGATGGCAGAGGTTCACGATGGATTCAAGACACCCTGGACCTGTGCGAGCACACTGCAGATCAGACTTCATTCCAGACAGAGTTTAGGACTGGCCCTGGGTCTTTGGATGCCTGTGCTGTATCTCCAGTAGCCATACAGGATTAAACTAGACCACCCCCAAGCTCACTAGGATTCAACAGACTCAGTCTAAATATAAATGTACTGTTTACGCTTTATAACTGAGCTTGGCTTCCCAGCAATGCTAGGCTGAATCACTACAGGGTCACACCAACCTAAGTCACTTTTTCTAGCATATATTTATCTTACGGCTTATGTATACTTGTCCTTTTTTGTTCATTTGTTTTGTTTTTTACAGTAATGCTTTGAAGTATGGTTGCCACAATTTTTATTTCATTTACACAACTTTCCAGTAGTCTATTATTTTATTTACACAGCTTTCCTGTAATCAATGGGTAGAAAAACTCAGTAGAGGCCTGGGTTGCTCAAAAAAAGTACTGAGAGTTCATCTCTGAGCCTTTGGAATAGTCTGCCCGATAAGCATGTTTCTGTACCCCTGAGGCCTTGGGCCCTGCTGTACCAGTTGGACCAGGTAAGTTTATCCTGACAATGTGATTTAGGTGAAAGCTGGTCTTGCTCAGGGTGGGGGTGAGGGCTGGGCTGGCATCAGAGTAGCTCAGTCACCCAGGCACTGCATGCTTCCATAACTGAGCCCTCATGACGTCCCTGCACACCAAGGCTCAGGAAGCTTTCCTGATTGGTAACACTTCACACATGTTGTGCCGTATCATTGCTGGGAGAATTAGATACATTCCCCAGACCAGTCCACCGGAAGGGTCACCTGGAGCCTTATACCTGGTTTCTCCCGGGCTTTGCTCCCTGTCCCTGTTCACTGAGATGATTTGAGATCATGTATCCTTCCCCTGTAATAAACCACAACCAGGAGAATGACAGCGAGTCCTTTCAGCCAGTCATCAAGCCTGATGGTCTTGGGGACATCTTACACAACCAGCATTTTTATTTACTTTTATTAAATGATGACTTACCTTATACTGAATATCCTGGAGGATTTCAGTTACAGCCTTCAGGCCTACATGTTCTTTTCCTACCTGAAATATATAAAGCATACACCATGACCACAAAACTTTTAAATACTTAGCTTTTACTCAAAAATTACTAACAGAAGCAAAGCTCAAGTTCACCTGTATGTCCTTCTTGGGGAATAATTAAATGACCATTTCATTAATAACCAGGTGGACATCTACTAAAGGCAATTCAAGTCGGAACAGAACCTAGTAAAAGAAAGTCTTAGATATGCTCTTGGACATTTCCAAGAATCCACTCTAAATTCACCTTGCTGTGTATAGGTATATAAAATGATACAACAGTATGATATAAACATTTCAAGACTACTTCTGAAATATAACCATTTATCGCATGCCCAAAGCCTTCCGTTCTCCTCGTTAGCATTTCTAGATCATTGTTACAGAGATGTTATCAAGGTTGGAAAAATTTTATTAACTCAAGAAAAGTGGGTATGTGACTTTATATGTTAAAATCACCAAAATCAGGACATTTCTTGATTATCACTGGACAGAATTCTGTAATCACCTTTGTATTCTTCAATAAGTCAGATTATGCTATACATAGCTTTCTATTTTAAAGCATTACATATCGTTACACATATTTGGTGTATAAAATGCTCCAGAGAATTTGAGACTTCAGAAACTTGATATTACGTATCCTTGACTTTAACTTTAAAATTCATGGATGCATTCTGACTTCTATTTTTCTACTGGGTTTCAATGGTCCATGATAGTGGAGAACAGCAATAGCCCGAGACAATTTATAACCTCAGATATCCAATCATTGTCATCATTTGCTTTTTCTCTTCCACATAAGCTTTTGGAAAATGGCCTACAAGGAGCTAGACTAGCTGTCAACATGTCCACATTCTCTATTTCTCTGCATGTGAGCTAACTGAAATATAACAGGTGAGAGGGCAGCAGAGAGGAGAGAAAAGAGACAAGAAGCTTACATAGTTTAAGAGAGGCCAATCAGTTCAAAATAATCAAGACTTCAACTATTTTCCAAGTGTTTGCAATTCCTGAAACAGGCTTTAGAAACAGAAAATATATTCTCTGGAGTTCAAAATAAAAATCTAAGGCAAATATACTCATGAGGGCAAAAGCCTGGACCTCTAGGCAGAAAACGTCACCAGATCTCCAGGTAAATGGACCCTCCTGGTTGTATTTGTTTAACAGCGATGTAGCAACCAACAGTTGAGGTCTGTTTTCACTTCATGCATCTCCTGTCAGATTATAACTCTCTGAAGAGTCCACATCTGAATGCTGCAAGGCCACGTAGTATGTAGTGGTTCAGGAGGGAGGTCCCAGGTCCCGTGTGTTGGATGCCTAGGTTTTGATCTTGACTCACTTTTTCAGTCTTGAGCAAGTTTACTTACCCTGCACATCCCTCAGCTGCCTCATCTATACAGTGGGGGGCACAGTGGGAGGGTTCAAGGGAGGCTGAATCAACGACCTCAGAACAGGGCCTGCACGGTACATCAGAATCCAATTAATGTCACCCCTGTTATTCCTACTCAGAATGCCCTACAGCATCAAATACAGTGCTCACATAGGGGAGCCCTTAATGACTACTTCTGGCTCCTTCTGTTTATAAAGATTCTTTGCTTTATGGGCAAATTTTTATATTCTACCGCAAATTCCAGCTGTTGCTCCATCTCCTTCCTTTCCTTGACAAATCTGTGTTTGCAGTGACGACACCACCAAAAGCAAGCAGAGATGATCCTTTGTGCCCCAGCCCCTAAGATCCCACAGCAGTCAGCTGACAGCACACCAGGAGCCAGGAGCCAGTTGACTTCTCACCTCCCACCTTTGTGACTTCTCGCCGCCAGCCACAATGCACACTTCTGACCAGTGTCTCCTCCTAGCACCTTCGCCCTGCGTGGCCCAGGTTTCCACTTCTAACTCTAACGTGCCCTCGTTTTCCACTGTGCCTTCTTCTGAAACGGATGACAAGCTCTCCCACCACCTCCTGGGCTGTGAGCCCCTCACGTCTGCTCAAGGCCACAGCTCTCCAGGCCTCCCAAGTGGACACTGTGCAGTCTGCCTCAGACACAGGACCATGAGCTGTGGTCAGCACCCTGCCGTCACCTTCAGATGGGTACTCTGACCCACATGTGCAGGGCCGTCCTCCCCAGTGGACTCTCATGCTCTACTGTTGCAAAGTTAAACCACTGCAAAGCTGAAAAGAAAAAAGGCCCTTCCTCCTGCTTTCACTCTGGAGGACTTCAACATCCATGTAGGTGACCGGTCCCCACCCTGGCCTGTCTCCTCACCCCTCAGTCCATGGCTTTCCATCCCACTCCACCTCAGCAGACCAGCCCTGAGAATGCTCCCTGGGTTTGTTTTCACTCCGAGACTTCAACTCCAAAGACCATTCCCCCTGACCATTCCTCACCACCCAGCCTGCTCTCCCTTTTTCTTCCTCTCCCCACTCATGGTTACAAGGAGCCAGGGAGCTCTCCGGGGTCGCATGGCTTTGTCACTTTCCATTCCTGCCTATGCTGAATAGCACCCCTTCAACCACCCTCAGTTCTCTAAACCTGCCTTCCTCCTAAATCAGATGTTTTGCAATGAAGAATGCAACACTTGGCTAGAATTCTCTACTCCTCTACCTCCATAGAGAAAAACCCAATCCACATTGTCCTGTCCAATCTGTGACATCAAGTCACCAGTGGGGTTCCCATACTGACTGTGAAATCTATTACCATATCCTTTCGGGGCTACTCCAAAACCCAATCCCACACCCACATTTCCCTTGTCCTATAAATAATTTTGCACGTATGTCTCAGAGATAATAAAGGTCACCAGGCACGAGCTCCCCTACTTTCCTGTCTTTCTTCACTTTTCATTCATCCCCTCTGCACCTACCCTTTCCTCTGACTTCCTATTTCAGACAAAGGATGGGTCCCCTCCTATCCAAGGTTAGTCTGTCCACAAAAGCTCTCCATCCCATGTCCTCCTTTCTCCTCCAGGATTTTCTATATCCATTATCCCTTTGCTTTCCAGGATTTAAAAACTCTAAACCTGCCCTAGCTCTTTTTGCTCAGAATAAAAACACAGGCAGATCTCAGATCTCAAAACAAAACAAAACAAATGGAACCTCACCGTACATCACCACTAGTTATTACCCCATCTGTCTTTCTTTGAGTCAAACTTCTCAAAAGGGATTTCTATGCCTCCGGTGAACTCTGCTTCAGCCAACACTCCCGATTAGTCCTCTCTTTCATGAAATTTTGCTCTCAGAAGTTGTTATACTCTCTCCTGAAAGGCATTTTCACACAGATGACCTGATTTTTTTCCTCCCAGCAAACTCATGGAAAATTAGATCAAGTGTGCATGCTCTCAAGCGTCCCCTTGCCTATAATGAGCTGTTACTGGAGATCCTGACACTGGTTCCAAGAATCTTGCCTTGCTCTATTAGTCCACATTTCCTGTGATGTACTAAGAATCGGCAGATGAAAATATTAAGTTATATTTAATTGCATTCACAAATATTGAGTACTAACTCCAAAGATGAAAGTAATACATTTCCTTCCCGTCTATAGATGACCACTCAGTTATTTGTATTCTAGTTTTTATTTTGTTTTATTATTACTTTTATTCTCATTTTTTAAATAAAAAAGTATTGCCTTCTACTTCTACTGCAACTTCTCAAATATGAACATTCTCAGCTTATGAAAAATATGGACTTAAATTGTCATTACCTCAGTATACTAAAGATTACCAAGAGGTATTTGTACAACTAAATACATTTTTATCAATGTTTTTTAATTCCACTCTATTGCAGTTATAAAATAAAAGGAAATAATGGCAACTATTCAAAAGACAACAGATAACAAGTGTTGGCAAGGATGTGGAGAAAAGGGAACCTTCCTACACTGTGGGTGGGAATGTAAATTGGTGAAGCCACTGTGGAAAGCAGTACAGAAGTTCCTCAAAAAACTAAAAATAGAAATATGATATGACCTAGTAATTCCACTTGCAGGAATTTACCCAAAGAAAACAAAATCCCTGTTTCAGAAAGATACATGTTCCCCTATGTTCATTCCCACATTATTTACAATAGCCAATATATGGAAGCAACTAAAGCGCCCATCAGTAGATGAATGGATAAAGAAGATGGGTACATATACACAATGGAATATTACTCGCCATAAAAAAGAAAGAAATTCTGCCACTTGCAACGACATGGATGGACCTAGAGCATATTAAGCCAGGTGGAGAAACACAAATACCTTGTTAGTTCACTTATATGTGGACTATGTAAACAAAACAAAACAGAATGAACAAAACAGCAACAGACCATGGGGGAAGGGATGGGGTGGGTGAAGTAGGTAAAGGGATAAAGAGGCACAAAACTCAATCAAAATATAAATTAGTCATGAGAATGAAAGTGTAGCATAGAGAATATAGTCAATGATTCTGTAACATCTTTCTTTGTTGACAGATAGTAACTATACTAGGTGGAGCGAGCATTTAATCATGTAGGTAACTGTAAATCACTGTGTTGCATACTTGAAACCAATATAATATTGTATATCAACTGTACTTCAATTTAAAAGAAAGGTTTTAAGAATTCACTAGTGGAAAACAAAATAGAAGGAATATAGGATCCTGCCTATGGAAAAGCTACAAATAGTGAGAAGAGGATTCATTTTAAAATGTAATGATATTTTTTTAATTCTGTTATGTGTCCTACTTTCAAGACATTGATATTAAAGTATTAAAAGGTTAAAACCAGAAGTCTACTTTCAAATATCAATAGATAAATATTTTAGAGATAAATTTATAGTAGAAAATTCTAATTAATACTACTATTGAAATATATGCCACAAAAAAAAGCAAGTCCAAAGGCTCCTTGCCTAACTCCTTTGGAAAATTAACTCAGTAAAGACCACTATGCTAACATTACTCCTCTAATCCCAAGTTATCCAAGAGGCAACCTGGAACCACACAGAGTTGAACAATGGTTTCTGGTCTTGACTGGTGACATGAAATCCCTGCGTGACTGTAAACAGTGACTTGGCCTCTCTGGCCCTTGGTTTCTTCTATAAGATGGGAGACAGAGGACCCTAAAATATCCAGGGTCTCTTTCACCTGTAAGTCTTTTATCACATCAAGTAGATGATAAGACAAAGTTAAAAAGTTCCATAGGAACTAGAATAAATTTTTACCTTTGAAAGTATATGGTCTGCTTTTGCATCTGACCAAATTCAAATATCCTCTGCCTGCCACAGAGCTCAACTCTAAACTCTATATTGACTATACCCACCAGTAACTTTGCCAGTCTTATTTTATCAGAGTTTTCTGTATGGTACTTCAAATCAACTTGGAGTGAAAATTACTAATAACAAAGAGCTTAAGGAATCTATTACATGATTATACGATTGATTTCTCTTAGATTTTACAGTAAGCCAGGGTCCAAAAACATTTTCTGAAATTCTTTTCCACGAATAAAATGAACTCTGCCTTCAGGAGACATTTTCTGAATCATTTCTCTGATTCTGAATGCCACTCTAAGGAGAATTTCTACTAAGTAAAAGAACCATTTCCTACCCATGAGTATGGGCTGCTCTGTCATGACCCACAAAGGTGAAGTTTTCTTTTTTTAAATTTTCAGTGTTCTCTGTGTATAAGTTTAGTGTCACATCTAAGTAATAAAAATGAGAATGAATAAAAAATACTCTGCAAATGAATTAGAAATAAGCCACTCTGAACAATACGACAATCACAGCAGGAGACCATTTACCTGGACAAACAAAGCAATGATGGCGATTCCATGCGGCTTCCCCACGGCCTCATCAATATTGCCAAACAGGGTGGAGTTCCAGTGGATCAGGTGGAGCTGGGTGAGCAATGAGAGACAAGTCACCTCATCATCTAATGTACTTCTCTTCAGGAAAATGAAGATGCATCAACTTCTCCTTAACTGTTTCTGTACAGTAACATCCGCAACAAGTGTGTCACAAACAGACACAAACGAATGACTGCTTTAGTATAGGGTATCTGGAGGAATCTTTTATCTTTGGACAGAAGCACTGCTTAGTGGATCACTGCGTCTCAAGTTCTGCTTTAGTCCTGATGAGGAGCAAATCTAAAGGACTGGGAGAATTCACACTGATTCAATTGCCTTTCCTTAAATGTCATTCCCCAGATCTCAAAAGAATACAACTCTAGGTCTGGCCACAAACACTCGTTCAAAGGATTAGTACCTGTATAATCAAATATGGGTCCCCCTTCCAGGTTCCCACCAAGAGAGTAAGACAAAGCCGGTCTCAAGTCCTGGTAAATTATTTCACCTTTCCAAGGATATCCAGAGATAGCATCCTATAATGCTGCAACTTTTTAAAGCCACGGTAATATAATGAATTCTGATGTGCAGCTCTAAAAGAAAGCTATTTCCTGCACTGGAGATAAAATTTTATCTGTGAAGGAATGACAAACAATGCTCTAGAGGGCTCCCTCACTCCTAGTCTCATAAAGCTTTGCAGCTTTCGAGTTTATCTAGAATATGCACTTGCTCCTACAGCACTGATAAAACACTTGCAAGAAGCCAAATTCAATTCCCTGGTTAAAATCAAATGGCCACTGAAATTCTTAGTTAAACAGCAGCTTGGTAAGTAAATCTTCTGCCTAGAATGCTATCTTTATCACTAAAGCTTTTGATCAAGTTATAAGTAGTTACCACCTTAAAACACTGCCTCATTTAAATATTAGTTCTAACCCAAAACGCATAGCTAAAATTCAATCACCATGCCATTTTAGCATCCATATTAAAATATTAAGGAAAATTATCATAAGGATTGCCACACATTTGATTTTTCTATTGCTAGAAATTGTCTAACTAGAATTCAAGATTACAAAGCTGACCACTAGAGGGAGGTAATGAAGTCCTCTGCATATAACAGAAATGGTAACCTAGGGAAAAAACTATACCCAAGGTCAGGCTATGAAAAACCCACATGGCCTCTGACCACCCAGTGACTATAACTGTCAAGGCAGTGCCTTTGAGAAAACAATGTTCTATAACCTTTTAATTAATAACGAAAGACAGACAGACCCGTTTTAATCTTTCCTTTTCTGGCTGCAACAATAGCATGAGTCACAGAGGTACAGATAAGTGTACAGTGGTATAGATAAGAACCAGTTGCCTTAGTTAAATCAACAAATAAGGGCCCAAGGTCAAAATCTATTTTTATTCAACGACTTACAAAGTTCAACATTTTTCTTACTTCTCATAGCAATGTTATGGGGTATTTTTTCTGAAACAAAATAAAACCAAAAAGCAGTCTTCTTTTTTTTCTACTCCTCATAGTGGCACATCATTATTGACGTTATCATTACTGGCACCTTAGAAAGTTCTTCAAAAACTGTTTCACATGTTTTTGTGTTTAAAAAACTGAGGGCCCCAGTCCTTCAGTGTATGCCACACATGACGACTTGGTTTCAAAGAGTACAGGACAGCAGAGAACATTTACAGGAGAAACCCGACACATACTCCCTGAGCCAGGTGCTCAAGGTCAGCTCCAATAGCCATCAATCATGTGGATCATCTGCACCCATGATATGAGGCAATGAAGATGACATTTCACCTCTGTCGCCTCCCTCCCAGTAGCCCACAGGCCCAGCTGAGTCATGAGAAAGAGATCAGACAAGGCTCAGTAGAGACCATTCTACAAAATACCTGACCAGGACTCCTCAAAGCTGTCAAGGTCATCAAAAAACAAGGAAGACCTGAAAAAATGTCACAGCTAAGTGGAGCCTAAGGAGACATGAGAACTCAATGTAGTGTGGAATCACAGGTGAGATCTTGGAACAGAAAAAGGACATTAGTTTAAAATGAAGAAAATGGAATGAAAGTAAAGCTTAATGTATAGATTTTGGTCCACAAATTACAACCAATGTAACATGCTAACGTAAGATGCTAACAACAGGGGAAATGGTGTGGGTTATATGGGAATTTTCTGTACTAGTTCCATGATTTTCCTGAAAATCTAAAACTGCTCTAAAAAATAAAGTCTATTAGAAAGGAAAAGAAAAATTAAGGGAAATGCTGGCACGTCAGCCAACCCAAGCTAAAAAGGATAATGGAAGATCAGTCTAACCCTGTGTGACTGCCACGGCAGGAAAGGAGGCGGAGTCCCCCTACCACCTGTTGTTCATTCTGCTCTTGGGATCTTCAGTGATCACCTGGAACTTGATTCAACAGCAGAAGAGATTCTTCCCTCACAGACAACAAGGGGCCCATGCTTTAAAAAGAAAGCTCTATCCTGGTACTTACTGAGAAAGCATCTTCTCTTGGAAGCTCTTTCTCTCACTTTAAGACCAAACAACACACCATTAGAGCGCCCCTTTCCACACCACTAGAGGAGGGTTCATTCGAGTACGAGGCAATCTCCAACACGTTCTGGAAGCCAGCTGTATCTGAGCAGTAGGAACTCGGATGCACAGTCCCCAAATATAACACTACATTTTTGCTGCCTCTCAGCTTTGTCTCAGAGTTCCCAGAGCCTTTCCTCACTCCACCTGGATTAGTTTGCAGGGGACATAACAAAGTACCATAGGTTGGGTGTGCAAAGAACAGAAATTTACTGTCCACAGTTCCGAAGGCTGGAAGTCCAAGATGAAGGTGCCAACAGGCTCGGCTGCTTCTGAGGCCTCCCTGCCTGCCCGCAGAGGCCTGCCTTCTCCTGTGTCCCCACATCCTCCTTCCTCCGTGCGTGGCTGTGTCCAAATTTCCACTTCTTACAAGGACACCACCATTCACACCTGCCCTAATGATCTCATTTTAGCCTAATTACCTCTGTAAAAATCCTGTCTCCAAAAATGGTCACATTCTGACATACTAGCACTTAAGACTCCAATGTGAATGGGAGAGTCACAATTCAGCCCGTTTCACCCTCCATCTCAACCCTCTCCTTTCTCCCCGACTTAATGAAGTTTTTCCAGATTGCAACAGCTGGAATTAGTCACACTTACTCCTATTCTCCCAGGCCCTTCTCTAGTCCTACCATGTTATATTTTGCCTCATATTAGTATTGGTTTTGCTTCATGAAGCAAAGCCATAGAGGCAGGAAAAGTTTCAGTGCATTTGACGAATTAGGAGTGCCTTTGTGGGTAGCTAGAGTGTATGTAAGTCACGCAGTGGCAGGAAAGCTGAGGCGGGGAAGTTGGAAGGGTTCAGACTGCACAGATCTGTACACTGTATCATAACTTATTTGGGAGAACACTAAAGCAATATATTATTGCCACAAATGTTATTATTACTTATGCTGCTTAGACTCAAACTCCCCCATACTAATGACTTTCCTTCAAAAGTCCTTTCATATATATATACATATATATATATCAAATAAGAGAGAGAGAAGAGTGCATGCCTGTAATTTATTAATAAATATGAACATATTAAGGATATGTGGTCTAAAACTTGTTTAGGAACAAATATATTTGAATGGAAAGGCATACGGTATTAATGAATCATTTAGAAAATAGTGAAACGGCCCAACAAGTCCAAAGGAGATTTAGCAGAGGTCCGCGCAGACAGTCACCTCAGTCAAGGGGACTCGGAAGGCCAGCTTCAAAGCCTAACAGTGCAGGTGTGGTCGCCGTGTCTGTCTTCAAAGAGCACAGGCTAGAGCAGCGCACTTTGGCCACTCTGAGGATAAATTCTCAGAAGAACATGCTCTCATAAAGGTCCCTGCGCCAGGAGCCACAAGTCTTCGTGATTCCTGTTTCAGTTCCAAGACTCTTGAGTTCTGTGAACTTTGTAAGTCACTAACTCCTCCAAGCATCAGTCTCTCTGTGACATGGGAGCGCTGTTACCTTAAAAGCATGGCCTCCTCACCCCTTCTCTGCCCTCGCAGGGCACCCTGTGTTCCGCTCTCCCTATCACATCTGGCTGTCATTAGCATCAGCTGTATGCAGCCAGCAAAGGCACAGAGGCAGGGGGATGAATTCTGAGAATGGAGAACAGCGGACCAATTTAGAGCGAAGGCCAAGTATTACGAACAGCGCCTACCATTTCAAAGGCATCTAAGGGTTCAGGAGTTCTAGGCAGTGTTGCTACTACATCTGCTGCCTAGACTCAGACGGTCCGGCTCTGAGAGGTCACCTCACCCCTGCAGGGTCCCCTGGGACTAAAAATGACCGCAGGCAGAACTCAGCCTCACTCTGCCGCCTGGAGCTAGACCATCTTTGCCTGCAAGCGCGCAGTCCCACAGGTGGCAGAGGCACTGCCTCCTGCAGTTTGAACCCAAACTCCAGTGTGATTATTAACAACAGTAGCTGAAAACCGAGGGGACGAGATTTCTTCAACTGAAACCAAGGGCAGTTCTCTGCTCTGCCCTCACTGACTCTCCCTCTAAAGGCAAACGGTGTTGGTTTTCACCCAACTCAGTATGTCAGAGCTGAAGAAAGTGGTTTTCTGTAACAACCAAAGCTGAGTCTTTCCTCATTTCTCACTGTTCCTTCCCACCCCGACCAACCACCCACCACCCAAAGCCTCAACGTCTCTGTACGTTAACAACACATGTGTTGCAAAGAAATAAAAAAGCAAAGAGCCATTATTATTCTATCAGCATCATGACCATCATTCCTTCTGATTAAAAATATCCGACCACAGGATATAAAAACTGTGAAGCATCTGCTTACAGTTTCAGACAATCTTTGAGCTTTTGCTATGGCGCTCACAAATCTGAATTTCCTGCAACTGATGGCGCTGCTATGCCATTAACACCTGTGAAACGTTCATCTTAATGTACTTAACTCACAGCACTAGACACATTTGTCCAAAGTCAGGAAGCTGTGGCAAACCATAGCTCTCTAATCATTTATTTGTCACTGAGAAAAATAAGTTTGAAGATTTCATGGCAGCCTAACAGAAAGCTTTCTTCAAGATAAATGAGATTTATTATTAACATAAATAACATGACAGCATTGGAGTACAGGAGAATGAATAGGGAGGAATGGAAAAAGCAGTAAAAACTGAAAAGGCAATTATGACTCACAAATGTCTTTCCCCAGCTCTGTGCACTCACACAAGTTCTGTGAAGTCTCCTATCTTCAAATGCTTAATGGACATTTCCTTTCAAATGGCTTCATGTCACCTTAAGCTGAGTATTTCTAGAACTGACATCAATTCCCTTCTAAGGTGCCCTGTTACTGTCTCTCCATGGAGCCCCCAAACTCCCAGGCTTGAGACCCAGGGCCCCCCACCCCTTTATCTCCCATTCCCCTGGCCTTTCCAGGCCCCTACTTGTTTGCATTACAAAGCCCAAACAATCTCTCTTTAAAGCAGCTTTCACCACATCTCTGTTCAAAAATGCCTCATTTCCTTTACCTCCCACTTATAATCAGGCTTGAATTTCTCTAACCCCCTCCCTCCTCAGCCTAACTCTTCCCAAAATACTCACGTGTGACTCCTGACCCCTTACAATGCCCCGCCCATTCTGCTTACATTCCACTCACTCGGAATGCCGTTCCCCACCGTTTCCTGCCACTTACCCAAATTCTGCCTATCCTCCTAGGCCTTGACAGACAAAATCTGATAGACAGATGGATTAGGGAGGAAGATGATGGAGATGGACAGAGATACAGCTTGGACCAACAGATAGGAGAAAAAGGAATAGGTGGGGTTTCCGCCCTAAATCACTTACCAAAAGCAAGAGCAGTTCAGTTTTAGATAAAGCTGGAAGTTAAATCAGGAGAATCAAGCTGGTGTCCATAAGCAAGAGATGCAGACCAGACTAGGTTGAGGTACAGACTGCCAACAGCCTTAGCATCTACAGAGACGGCCTTACGGAGTCAGCTCACCCATGGATCCCATCACCAGAGAAGCTGACAGAGGGGCAAGGACTGAGCTTTGGGGTACAGTAAGAGAGGAAAAGGGAAATAGTGAACACACAGGAGGAAACCCGGAAAATTCCAAAACCCTGCTTGGACAAACGAGAAAACACTTTCTAGCAGTAAGTGTGGCCAACAGGGTCAAGGCTCCACCTGCAACAGAGCCACAAGAGCTTCAAAAAACAAACTAAAAAAGAAAATGAGAACAAAAAGAGATTTAGGGTCTACTCTTTTAAGGGTCATTGAGAAGGCAGTTGCTATACAATGAAGGGAGCAGAGGCAGAATTAAAGGCCTCAGAACAAAACGAGCTGGGCCAGGCCACTCATCCTAGAAGGTGGGCAGTGGACATCGGAAAAAGCAAAAGGTAGCCCAAGTGAGTGTTCAATGCTTGTTTTTTTTTTAAGGAGAATAAGTATGCTGGAGCTGAAGCAAATTCACCTTTCACTTTTAGTATACCTTTAATATAAATGCGCAAAAGGAAAACTGGAAAGAATCACAGGCTGCTCTAAATCTTGATAAATTGGGAGTATTCAATACACCTATGAACTCAGATGTAACTGAACCTGAAAAACACTTTTCTGCCCAGCTATAGTCACCAGAACTTTCCTCTGAGCTAAGTCACCATGCGGTATGTTACAGACCCATAGAAGGAAGGCGTCACCAAGAACAGGTCCTGGTTTCTTGGCCTGCCTTTGCTCAACTGCTTTCCTCAGTCCCGACGAAATTTGACTATGGAGAGCTACACCAGGAACCCAACCAGGTTCTGAGTTTCAGAAGCCAAGTAGCTCCCTCACCCATTCTCACCACACCCAAAACATACATTCTCGGGGCACTCCGGAAGAGCGATGAAATTAGAAAAAGGAAAAAATCTATGTCTCAACTTGCTTATGATGCTCAGGGTTGAAAAAAAGATATTAAGTATTGGAATTTTAAAAAAGGAAAGGAAACTGGAAGTGAAATGTTTGAGTGACATAATGGGAGCATTAAATAACTGAAAAGCAGCAGAGAAAGCACCCTCTCTCCAGATCCCCTCTTAATTACACGAAGCAGCCATTCATCTGTAAATAAATTGGGATTTAGTGTATTATTTCCAGGTGCTGCCGCATTGTAAGATGTCACTGTCAGTATATTATGCTGCTATTATTCAGGGAAGGACATTCAAGGTGTAGCCAGATATAATCGTGATAAAGCGCTGTAAAGCATGCAATGGAAAATAAATTATTTGAAATTCTATCTCTAACTGTCACCTACTTGCTATGTTTGCCTCGACTTAATCATGTATCTTCTTATATGGGCAACAGAGAAATAGAGGAATGTGTCAGAGCACTTCAGAGCAACTTCATCCATTAATATAATAACATCTAGAGGAATTTATAGTGTTGTTAGGGTTCAGAATCCTCAATTCTAAAGGAACTAGAATTTATAAAAAGATTTTTTTCAAAGCAGAATGATTTCCTCTTTGAATGCTAATTTCTTTTTGTTTACCTTGATATTGCTACCCTCTTAGGAACAAGGCATTGTAATACTGTTAGGACTCTTCTCCCCCAAAAATGAAGCTTCCTTTAAATTCACTATGAAAAGTTGGAAAAGACTTGTTTGAACAGTCATACGAATCAAAGAAAAAGTACATCATTTCAAAATATGTCATATTTAATATAAGATCCAAAGATATTAAAATTTATTTTTGACCTTGCTTTTTTGGTTTTCCAAGAAATATCCTGTCTTATTTTCTGAAAAAGAAAACCTGAATTGTGGATTATGGCTGCGATTAAATTGCAGTCACTTGAATTCTCTATATTTCATTTGTTTTCCTCTAAAATAAAGAAGGTAAAGAGACTGTCAAAGGGTCTTGGTGTTACAGAATGGAAGTCATTCATAGACTGCATTTTCTCCCTGCACGTGAACCAATGAATAACGGCTGTGCTCTGGCCTCCTCTGCCCCCAAAAGGGAACCACATTTAACTAAAGAGTTCTGAAATAATGGCAGCATTCAACAAAGCACTGATTGGGCACTATAATATCTGGGTTTTACTATTCACTGCTATCAACACTGGAAATACAAAGACCTCCAATCTTTGTATAAAAGAACCCAGGGTGTGAAAAATAAAAATAATTTTAAAATAAGTAAATAAAAATATCAAAAGAACAGATAGTTCGATTTCAAGAAAAAGTGGGAAAAGGGTTAATCTGAAATATAAATGATAGAGGATGCTTTAGGTATTCCTATTTCTGCACTCTCCGCCAGGCACTGCTCTTTACAAACACGGCCTCCCTCGGCCCATCATCATCGTGATAGTGGTAGACACTGAGCGTCACCAACACCCCATCCTGACAAGAAGGCAATGGAGGCACAGAAGGTGAACTGCCTGCTCAGAGTCGCGCAGCTAACGAGTGAGAGCCAGGGCATAACCAGGCGGCTCAGCGCCACGACCTCGCTGCCAGCGTTCCACTCCAAAGAGGGAGGGCAGAAGAAGACTGATCAGGGTAGAATTCACAATTCACAGTGTGAATTTTCACACGACATGGGAGAAGCAACAAACAACATACCCGATGGGGACCAAAAAAAACAGGAACAGGGAACATGGATGGAGTGTGCAATCCAAGAAATAGCTAAACTAACCAGGCTGTGCCCGAGGCCAGAAGCCCAAGTCGCTAACGTGCATGCTGAAGGGAGCGAGCCCTCTACTCCCTACAAGCTCCTGGGAAAATTACACGAGCCCTCAGTCTCCACTGTAAAAGAAAAGATCCTACTATCTACCATGTAAGGTCATCACAAGGACAGGAGATACTATCTGGAAAGCTGGAAAATATGCACAAAGTACTAGCTCAAGCCAATGAGAGCGGGGAGAAAAGAAGGTGGTGCCCACAGAAGGTAGGCAGCCTTGTATTTGA
>JAVSCE010018372.1:0-34924 GCA_032199065.1 Smutsia gigantea
AAGTTAGATTGTTAGATAGTAAAGAAGCAACCCTTGAACCCTTAGTAACCACGAATCTAAAGCCAGCAATGGCAATAAGTACATACCTATCAATAATCACCCTAAATGTAAATGGACTGAATGCACCAATCAAAAGACACAGAGTAACAGAATGGATAAAAAAGCAAGACCCATCTGTATGCTGCCTACAAGAAACTCACCTCAAATCCAAAGATATACATAGACTAAAAGTGAAGGGATGGAAAAAGATATTTCATGCAAACAACAAAGAGAAAAAAGCAGGTGTTGCAGTACTTGTATCAGACAAAATAGACTTCAAAACGAAGAAAGTAGCAAAAAGATAAAGAAGGACATTACATAATGATAAAGGGGTCAGTCCAACAAGAAGATATAACCATTATAAATATATATGCACCCAACACAGGACCACCAGCATATGTGAGACAAATACTAACAGAATTAAAGGAGGAAATAGACAGCAATGCATTCATCTTGGGAGACTTCAACACACCACTCACTCCAGAGGACAGATCAACCAGACAGAAAATAAGTAAAGACACAGAGGCACTGAACAACACACTAGAACAGATGGACTAACAGACATCTACAGAACTCTACACCCAAAAGCAACAGGATACACATTCTTCTCAAGTGCACATGGAACATTTTCCAGAATAGACCACATACTAGGCCACAAAAATAACCTCAGTAATTTCAAAAATATTGAAATCCTACCAACCAACTTCTCAGATCACCAAGGTATAAAGCTAGAAATAAATTTTAGAAAGAAATCAAAAAGGCTCACAAATACATGGAGACTTAACAACACTCTCCTAATTAATCAATGGGTTAACGACCAAATCAAACAGAAATCAAAGAATATATGGAGACTAATGACAACAACAACACAAAGCCACAACTTCTGTGGGACACAGCAAAGGCAGTTCTAAGAGGAAAGTATATTGCAATCCAGGCCTATTTAAAGAAAGAACATTCCCAAATGAATAGTCTAAAGACACAATTACTGAAATTGGAAAAAGAAGAACAAATGAGGCCCAAGTCACCAGAAGGAGGGACATAATAAAGATTAGAGAAGAAATAAATAAAATTGAGAAGAATAAAACAATAGAAAAAATCAATAAAACCAAGAGCTGGTTCTTTGAAAAAATAAACAAAATAGATAAACCCCTAGCCAGATTCATTAAGAGAAAAAGAGAATCTACACACATAAACACAATCAGAAGTGAGAAAGGAAAAATCACGACGGACCCCACAGAAATACAAAGAATCATAAGAGAATATTATGAGAATCTGTATGCTAACAAACTGGAAAACATAGAAGAAATGGACAACTTCTTAGAAAAATACAACCTTCCAAGACCGACCAAGCAAGAAACAGAAAAACTAAACAGACCAATCACCAGCGATGAAATCGAATTGGTAATCAAAAAACTACCCAAGAACAAAACCCCCGGGCCTGATGGATTCACCTCTGAATTCTACCAGACATATAGAGAAGAAATAACACCGATTCTCCTTAAAGTTTTCAAAAAATAGAAGAGGAGGGAATACTTCCAAACTCATTCTATGAAGCCAGCATCACTCTAATACCAAAACCGGGCAAAGACCTCACCAAAAAAGAAAATTACAGACCAATATCCTGATGAACGTAGATGCAAAAATACTCAACAAAATATTAGCAAACCGAATTCAAAAATACATCAAGAGGATCATACACCATGATCAAGTGGGATTCATCCCAGGGATGTAAGGATGGTACAACATTCGAAAAATCATCAACATCATCCACCACATCAACAAAAAGAAGAACAAAAACCACATGATCATCTCCATAGATGCTGAAAAAGCATTTGACAAAATTCAGCATTCATTCCTGATTAAAACTCTCAACAAAATGGGTATAGACGGCAAGTACCTCAACATCATAAAGGCTATATATGACAAACCCACAGCTAACATCATACTTAACGGCGAGACGCTGAAAGCTTTTCATCTAAGTTCGGGAACAAGACAAGGATGCCCACTCTCTCCACTGTTATTCAACATAGTACTGGAGGTCCTAGCCACAGCAATCAGACAAAACAAAGACATACAAGGCATCCAGATTGGTAAAGAAGAACTCAAATTGTCACTATTTGCAGATGACATGATACTGTACATAAAAAACCTAAAGATTCCATTCCAAAACTACTAGAACTAATATCTGAATTCAGCAAAGTTGCAGGATACAAAATTAACACACAGAAATCTGTTGCTTTCCTATACACTAATGATGAACTAACAGAAAGAAAAATCAGAAAAACAATTCCATTCACAATTGCATCAAAAGAATAAAATACCTAGGAATAAACCTAACGAAGGAAGTGAAAGACCTGTACTCTGAAAACTACAAGACACTCTAAGAGAAATTAAAGAGGACACTAACAAATGGAAATGCATCCCATGCTCTTGGCTAGGAAGAATAAATATTGTCAAAATGGCTATACTACCTAAAGCAATATACAGATTCAATGCAATCCCGATCAAAATACCAAGAGCATTCTTCAATGAACTGGAACAAATAATTCTAAAATTCATATGGAACCACCAAAGACCCTGAATAGCCAAAGCAATCCTGAGAAGGAGGAATAAAACAGGGGGAATTACGCTCCCTGACTTCAAGCTCTACTACAAAGCCACAGTAATTAAGACAATTTGGTATTGGCACAAAAACAGACCCACAGACCAGTGGAACAGAATAGAAAATCCAAACATTAACCCAAACATATACAGTCAATTAATATTTGATAAAAGTGCCTTGGATATACAATGGGGAGATGACAGCCTCTTCAGCAGCTGGTGTTGGAAAAATTGGACAGCTACATGGAAGAGAATGAAACTGGACTACTGTCTAGCCCCATACACAAAGGTAAACTCAAGGTGGATCAAAGACTTGAATGTAAGTCATGAAACCATAAAACTCTTAGAACAAAACATAGGCAAAAATCTCTTGGACATAAACATGAGCAACTTCTTCATGAACATATCTCCCCAGGCAAGGGAAACAAAAGCAACAATGAACAAGTGGGACTATATCAAGTTGAAAAGCTTCTGTACAGCAAAGGACACCATCAGTAGAACAAAAAGACATCCTACAGTATGGGAGAATATATTCATAAAAAACGTATCTGATAAAGGGTTGACATCCAAAATATATAAAGAACTCATGCACCTTAACAAACAGAAAGCAAATAATCCAATTAAGAAATGGGCAGAGGACATGAATAGACACTTCTCCAAAGAAGAAATTCAGATGGCCAACAGGCACATGAAGAGATGCTCCACATCGCTAATCATCAGAGAAATGCAGATTAAAACCACAATGAGATATCACCTCACACCAGTGAGGATGGCCAACATCCAAAACACAAACAACAACAAATGTTGGCGAGGATGTGGAGAAAAGGGAACCCTCCTACACTGCTGGTGGGAATGCAAATTAGTTCAACCATTGTGGAAAGCAGTATGGAGGTTCCTCAAAAAACTCAAAATAGAAATACCATTTGACCCAGGAATTCCACTCCTAGGAATTTACCCTAAGAATGCAGCAGCCCAGTTTGAAAAAGACAGATGCACCCTATGTTTATCGCAGCACTATTTACAATAGCCAAGAAATGGAAGCAACCTAAGTGTCCATCAGTAGATGAATGGATAAAGAAGAGGTGGTACATATACCCAATGGAATATTATTCAGCCATAGGAAGAAAACAAATCCTACCACTTGCAACAACATGGATGAAGCTAGAGTGTATTATGCTCAGTGAAATAAGCCAAGCCGAAAAAGACAAGTATCAAATGATTTCACTCATATGTGGAGTATAAGAACAAAGAAAAAATACTGAAGGAACAAAACAGCAGCAGACTCACAGAACCCAAGAACGGACTAATAGTTACCAAAGGGAAAGGGACTGGGGAAAATGGGCGGGAAGGGAGGGATAAGAGGGAAAAAGGGGCATTACGATTAGCAGATGTAATGTTGGGGGGGCACGGGAGGGCAGTACAACTCAGAGAAGACAAGTAGTGATTCTATAGCATCTCACTACGCTGATGGACAGTGACTGTAATGGGGTTGGTGGGGGGGACCTGATGAAGGGGTAGTTTAATAATCGTAATATTGCACATGTAATTGTAAATTAATGATAATAAAATAAATTATATTAAAAAAAATAAGCTTTCTTTTATGGAAAAAAAAAAAAAGAAAGTGGATTCCCCTTGGAGCCTTCAGAAGGAATGAGCCCTGGGAACATCTTGATTTTAGCCAGTGAAACTGATTTTTGACTTCTTACGTCCAGGACTGTAAAAGGATAAATCTGTGTTGTGTCAAGCCACTAAGTTTGTGGTAATCTGTTATAGCGGCTAGAGGAGACTAATACATTTGTTGAGGCTATTGTGGTTAGTACACGGTAAAGGTGGGATATGAAACCAGGTCAGGCTGACTCCACAGCCTCAGACATCTGATGCTGTTATCATCGCCAGTCCTGTTAATCTCCCCAGAACAATCATCCTGGGGTCCACCCCTCCTTTCCTCTCCCACAGTCCCTGTCCAGACTTTAACTACCCTCCCATGAACTTAAAACAACAGGGAAAAATTAGTAATAATGAGACAGGGACTGGGGATAGGAGACCAAAGGGTCTCCATTTATTCCTACTGTGTGGTACATGGCAGGCACTTTATAAACAGTAGTGTGTTTAGTACTCTCCATGGAAGGCAGGTACTATTATTTTCCATATTTCATAGTTGAGGACCAAGAGAGGTTAACTAACCTGCTCAAGGTCACACAGCTGTTGAGTGGCAGAGCTGGGGTTTAGCCTGGGTCTGTGTGATGCCAGTGCTTTTCCCACTGTTCTCACTACACTTGCTTCCTGAGAATCTTCATCACAGTTTGGCAGCAGGAGCAGGAGAGAAAACTGTAAAGCCGGGAGAGAACTGAAGACCAGGGATCCCAGGGTCTTGCTTTCCTTTGCAGAAAACCCCACCTCAGGTATAGGCTTCAGATCCAGGGCTGGGGCCGCTGCAGTGTCCTCTACACCCTAAGGCCCGTTACGCTCCCCTGGCTACAGGGGACCTTCTGTCTGGGATTCCTTCCTCTCTGCCGTCTCCATCCCTGTTCTTTGGCTGCCCCTCACATCTTCTAGCAGAGCATCTGGGTCGTCCCCCCTCCAACACATCCCTCCCACACTTGTTTTCCTCTTTCCATTCTCACTGCTGCTATTTCCCTTTCTCTCTTCAATCTCAGCCACCCGCAGAGAAAGGAAAGGAGCAGATCTGACCAGACTGCTTGGTGGGTAGTGTACAAGCTCTGGAGGGATGGCCAGGCCTGTCCCATTACTCAGTGAGCTGGGCATCCAGTGACTGAAGATTAACCCTGGAAACCAGGGCTGCTGGGACATATGCTGCTGATTCTGAGCCACGCTTATGACTTAACAAAACAGGTTAACAACAACATTGGGCTAAAAATACCACGTTTATTTTTGAAATAACTTGTTTTGGCAGTTATAAATACTCCATGAAGCCAGCTTAAAATGTAGTCTAGCAGCTCTCAGACAACTGAATAATATTTCAGATGCATACATTATTTTCTATGCAGAATCCAACAGGCAGTTTCCAGCTAGTTCTTCTCTAGCCTGAGAAATGGAGGACAGATTTGGGTATGGATAAAACCAGTGAAGAATCTTCTTAGTGGAGGGTTACAGGCTAGGTTTCCAAACTGAGAGTCTTAACTTTGGAGTAGATGCTACTGGAAGAAATGTTCAGGGCAGTTTTCTTTGCCTGCCAGGTACCCCTTTGCCCTTGGGAAGCAGAGAATGAAGTGAATTGTCATCATTCCCTCCCTCCCTTCCTTTTCTCTGTCTCTTTCTTCTTTCTTCATCCATCCATTCTTCAAACAATTATTGTGCCTGATACATTGCTGGGTGCTGAGGATAGTGAGAAACTAAACCAACGGAATCTACATGCCCCTCTTCCCCCTTGGGGAGTTTAGGAAGTGATGGTGATTAACAAGGAATAAATAGTTACAAAATGTGACCCATGCTCTTACATAATAACTAAGAGGGAGGGAGAGAGGCTGAGGTGGCATCTCCTTAGCACAGTCAGGCTGCTTCTCTGCGGGGGCACATTTTAGCTGAGTTTGGAGGGATGGAAAACCCACCTAAGGGTGGTTGGGGGCATGTGCCAAGCAGAGGAACCAATGGCAGGTGGGAAGGTCTGAGAAAATGACTGGTTTGAGAAACTAGCTGGATTCATTTTTTATTTGTGAAATTTCTACAGAGAGCCCCAGGTGATCTACTGGCCTGACATTCTGGAGAGCTTGGCAATGATTCTTCTACTCTCCTCCGCTTTCCTTCCCTCTCTCTCCTCTCCCGGTTGGGGGAGCTCTCCCCTCTGCTGGATACACCTCTCTGACCGTCGCCTCCCCTCCCCCCCGTCACTGTGCCCGCTGTGTCCTCCACCCCCTCGCCTGGATACGATGATGAGAAGGCAGTGCCGGCTTCCCCTCACCCCTCTTCACCGCCAGCCTGGTGGCTTCACAGTCAGCACCATGCTTGTCCTGGCTGCAGCGATGTTCAGTCACCGGGCCTGCTGCCAACCTCCCCGGCCATGGTCCGTGTTGCCCCTGTTCCCCTCCGGCTGTTCTCGCTCCTCTTCCTTCCCTTTCCTATCACATGTGGCCATTCTCTTCTTTCTCCTCCTACTGGCACTGCAAAGGCACCCCTGCTCTGCCTGGCCCCAGAGGAATCCCCAGATCACTCACAGCATGCTACGGTGAAGGGACGCAGACTTTGGAGTCAAACTTGGATTAGCTGGAGGGACTTGGGAAGGTCCCTAACCTCTGCTCTATTATGGCTGGTCCATGATTATTATGAGTATCTCAGAAATAATGGATGTCAACGTGTCTGTCACTTACTAGGTGCTTAGTAAAGGGGCAATTTCTTGTTCTCTCCTCCTCTATGAACAGTGTTGAGTCACATACAAGAAATGAAGCAACGCCTCGTTGTCTGTGCCCACACTCAGCTTGCGGCACCTCCACTTCTGACGGATTGTTTTGGAAACAAATTGAGGACACCCCCAGTGCTATTTAAATTTTTTTGGTTAGTGATGCTTAATATTTTTTAGAATTGCACAAGCGGTACATTAAGATATTCTTGTAAAAACACAACAGATAAAAGGGAAAATTCTCCTCAACCATTCCCACCCTTTCATTTTCCAATCCCAGTTTCTACTTTAGTAGTAACGGCTGTTGTCAGGTTAGAGTATAACCTTCTGCCCTTTAAAAAATACATTTACACAGGTGTGCATGTGGTTTTGTGGTTTTATTCTTTAAATAACTGATACCACAATATAATATGTGTCATAGTGTAACGTACTACAACCTTGATGTTTCATTTAATATGTCCTTTTCTTGACAGTACACAAGAGAACCATATCTTTTGTTCAGGAGTCCGTACTTTATTTTTAATAATTTGTTACAGAAAATTTTAAGTGCATGCAAAAATAGACAGAATAATATAATGACGCTTCATGTACCTGCTACCCAGTCTCAACAATTAACAACTTATTCTATCTGGAACTTTCTTTCTCCTCCTTTATTATATTAAAGCAAATCCCAGGTTTGGCATGCCAACCATAAGTATTTCATAATGTATCTCTAAAACATAATGGCTATTAAAAAACATAAGCACAATATCATTGTCACACTTAAAAAATTAACAATTCCCTTAATATCAACCTTTACCTAGTTTAAAAAATTATTTGTTTGAATCAGGGTCTTATTAAGAGCTACACATTGCATTTGGTTAATGTATCTCCTAAGTCCCTTATATCCTGTAGGTTCCCTCTCCGTTTCTTAATCTCTCTCTCTCTCTTCCTCCTTGCAATGTATTTGTTGAAAACATCAACCTTTTTACCTGCTATGTAGTATTTTGCAGTAGGGATCCATCATGGTTTACCATTCTCTTGTTTATGAGCCTCAAACTTCTATTGTCCCACGTATGTTCCAGTGAACATCTTTGCATATTTCTCCAGGGGAGCTACAAACAAGTGGTTATGCAAAGCTGAAGGGTGTGCACTTGTATTTGGCAGAACCATATAAAATTTTTATAGGTCTAAGATGATTGAATATTGGCAATTTCATATGGTTTGACCTAATATATTCTAACTGAAATTGCCAAAATGCCTTTTAACACATTGTGTCAATTTATCCTCCTCCTAACAGTTTATAATTGTACCCATTTCCCTATATCATCTGTTAAAATGGTCAGTGTTTTAAATGTCCTATGAATCTGATGGGCAAAGAACAGCTTTGACTGTGCTCGTCATTGACCCTTAAGAGCCATGTGGCCCATGCAGTCTAAGGATCTTTCTCCTAAGGAAGCCAGATTCTCTGGTTATAAACCCACACCAGATGGGTGGTATTGCTGTTGGGCTGTGCCCAGATAAAGTGAGTGATCCATTGGGCAGGTGAGGTGTAGGCAGAGAGAGGGAATTGGCTATGTTTTCATGTGGAGTCTCTGCACTGAGCTGTGACCCCTGAAGGAGGCTTATGCCTTGAAATATGAAACCATTCAGTTAAAGCCAGATGGCTCAAAGCTGGTGGCTATGTAGCCCGTTAAGGCACTTGCCTCAGCTGGTAAAGAGAGGTAATGGGCTGAAGGCTTGGAGTAATATCTGGGCATTGAAAAAGCTGGGTTCCTGTTGTACCCCCAGCTCTGCCCATTCAGCTCCTAAAAGGTGTCTGGCACCTGCTTCCCTAGTTCAAAGATATAGTGGGGGAGGTGAGGGGGGTTTGCAGGCATGGGTGAGGGAGGATGCTTGGTGGAAGGAACGCTGGACTAAAAGTCAGGAGACCCAGTTTTAGACCGTTTGGTCCATTAGAGCACTGTGACCGGGCTGTTCTTTTCAGCCTATGTCACAACTGTCCCATCTGGAAAATGGGGACATGAGGGCCTGCCATACCTAACTCCATCTTCTCGCAGTGTGATCACAGTGACAGAGTCTGTGAAGGCATCGTGACCGTGTCTGCGACTCTTTCAGAGCAGCAATCAGTGGGCAAGACCCACAGACTCGCCCCCTTCCCCAGTGATTCTTCAGTAATTATTCACATAAGAAGGGTTTCATTGTTATGTCTCATATATCTGTCACAGCTGATGGCCTTTTAATAGTGGCATTGAGTTTGTGTGCAGAAAGGTTATTCATTTTAAGATTTCTGGGCCTTAATTGTTATTTGTTTTGCTTGGTTCCAGTGCACTATAAATTAGCAATATCCACAGAGCATATTTGTCTTGGCACCACGGCGTATTGTCTGCAGTGAGCGCTGCTTGGCTGGCACCGGCCTGGATTTCCCCATCTGTTTCTGATGTTTACATTGTTAAAGATACGATAGACACATAGGACATGGCCACATGCAGAGAGGGAACTTTTTTCCACTCCAGTGCATCAGACAAGGTCTGAGCCTGTAATAAGCAGAGCCCTAAATTACACTGGAGCTTGTGAAAGGCCGGCGCAGCTCAGTGACGGGGGCTTGACTGCTGGGGCCTGGGGCATTTGCTCCCAGGAATGCTTCTAGTGGGCTCAAAGGCTCAATCTGGAGAAAGTCATCTTTACCTTGTCTTTGAAAGGAAAACCACACAAACTGCTTTCCAAATGGTACTCCTGAGCGAGCTCCCAAAACCACAGGTGGGAAGGATGAGGCGATCGGTCCCAGGAGGATCCCAGCGCTGTGTCCTGGAGGCCAGGGCCTGGCGGGGCTCTGAGGCTTTGTCAGCTCTGTGGAATGGCTGGTCCCCATCCCCAAGCAATTCCCCCACACGGTCACCCCCAATCTGCTAAAGGGGGGCGGGGACATCTTTTTGGATGGAGATCTTAAATTTTCCTCACTGTGTGAGAAGCTACGGGAAGGGAAGAAAGGGGCAGGATGGTGAGGTAGGCTGGGCCGCGGAGGGGCATGTGGTGTATGTTGAGAGCAAAGGCTTTGAGGAGGGAGGGGAAGGCCATAACGCTGTGTTTGAGCTCCCTAAATGAGTGTGTGAGTGGATGGGGTGGGGAGGGACGGCGAGCTCCAGGCGGTTGTGGGTACGGGGGCCATTGGTGATGGAGGCAGCGGCGGCCTGCTGGTGAGCTGGGGGCAAGGCTTTAACATTGGCTGTCACATCATTATTTTCAGCGTGGGGGTCCCTCCTCCATACTGACTTCAAGTGTGACCCTTGGCTCAGAGCAAACCTGCCGGCTCCTGCTAAGCTGTATCTCCTTTCAGTCCCCCTAAAGGAAGGAGCCCAGAGGTTGGCTGAGTTAGTTTTTCCCATGTATCCATGAGGACACTGAGGTCTGGGGTCTTCGGAACTCAGAGAGGAGAGAATGTCTTCACATCCTCAGCTTCTGTTGGAGTGGGAACCCTACCTCCTTTCCCCCTTGCCTTCCATATTTATCCGTGTCTAGTTTGGGGCCCTATTTGGGTAGCTCTAGCTCCCTGGAGAGGAGAATAGGGTGGCAGATTATGTGGACTGATTTAATGTCACAGGCGTGCTCAAATATCTCCTCCCTGCCTACATAAAAATGTTTCTATTCCCTTAAATCCAGGCCCTCCATCTTGTGGCAGATGCTCTGTCTCTTCTTAAATAGCCCCATCCCTATTTGATTCCTCTCTCCAATACATTCTTCTTACTGCAGCCAAGATGGACTTTCTAGAACACTGTGGAAGGAGGATATATTGAGATCTTTGTTGGTGTTCTGTCCCTGCTCTCTCTTTCCCGTCACTTCAGAGGTATGACTCCCACCCCATGCCTACCTCTGAAGAAGGTCCCCAGGCTCTGCTCAACCCCAGGTCTGTGTTTCCTGGGCAGGAAGTGGGAGTTACCAGCAGAGAAACAAACCCTCTTCTGAGTTTTGTTTTCCAAAACCTTGAACTTCTTGAGGGGATTATGCCAGGAAGGCTCTTGGGTTGGGGGAGGAGGAGGAGGAGGAAGGGAGGGCCACCCGGGGTCGAACCTGCTCACAGCCTCTATACGTTCTGTCCTGCTATCTCCTCTCCTGGGAAACACTCACCCCCCACCCCCTACCTGCCCCCAACATTTTTCAAAACTCAGCTCAGCTGTGACCCCGGGGTCTCATCCCTGACTGCTTCCTGGGGTCATCACACCGGGTTTGAAGTTTCTGTGAATATGCTTCTCCCTCCAGGGCCAGTGACTTATTCATCTTTGATGCGTGGCACCTGGTGAGGCCCTGGGCCCAGGCAGTCAGGGCCGTGTTTGCTGAGTGACCAGGTGCTCTCTGAGGGGCTCTTTCTGAGGTATCCTCTGGGCTGCCGTTGTCCTGCTCATTTGCTCTGTGGCATTAGGCAAGATCTCTTCATTGCCCTGTCAAGTGATGGGGTGGGGCTGTTTAATCTCCCAAATCCTTTCCAGGGCTGACATCCCCAAGGGAGGAGGATCTGCCAATGTGATCAACTAGAGCTGGCCACACTAACTTCCTTTTAACTTCATCCTCCTCCCCACGACAGCCATGACTTCTGCTGGGGCATAAGGTCAAGGAAGGGCATGCAGGGAATGATAACCCAGGGATCCAGAACCTTCCCTTTTTAATTGGGTCTCCTCCAGCACTTTTTTGATCTCAGTGAATGGCATTACCATCCATCCTGTCCTGCAAACCAGAAACCCAAGAGCTATCCAGGGACACCTTGCTTGTCTTCACCACTGTCCCCTTCTAGTCTACTCCCTAGAACTAGATAGCTACAAAATCTCTCTTAAATCCAACTACTTTTCTCTGTCCACCTCCATCCCAGCCTGACCACCAGCACTCTGCCAACAATCTCCCTCCCCCCTCTCTTGCTTCTGTCATTTTACACCTGGGATACTGCGAACATACCTAACAGGTGTGCACATCACCTGGCTGCCCACTCTCCCGTTTAGACTCCACACTGCAGCCAGAGCAATCTCAAAATTAACCTCTGACCCTGCCACCCTCCCTCTTAAAACTCTTTGCTGGCTTCCCATTGTTCTTAGGAAAAACAACTCCAGTCCTGGCCTATCGGCACTTGCCTGCCTCTTCAGCCTCTTCTGATACCAGGTCTCTGCTCAGGCTTATTTTTCTAGTCATTCTAGCTTTTGGTCCTTCAATTGCATGCTCTAGGATATCCTCTGTCAAACTTATCTATTATAGTTGTGATTTTACATTTGTGAGTGTAGTTATTTGATTAATATCTGTTTCTTTTACACTGTTAGACCCAGAAGGCAGGGACCATCTCTGTTTTTGTTCACTATTGTATTTCTATCTCTAGCATGGTACCTGACAATAAACATTTGTTAAATAAATGAAGGGAGGAGGGAAGGACAGCACAACCTGGTCAGTGTTTCTATACTTACCTTATTAGAACACATCCAGTTTGTCATATTTACTGGATATTTAGTAACTACTGAATTTAAAAAGAGGCAGTGTTGCTTGGGCATCCCTGTTCTCTGCATTTTATTAATCAAAATCTTAATATTCTAAAGAGAATAAAGATTTGCTCCACTGTAAAAGGTTCCATATAGCCTTAAGAATTAGTTCTAATAAAATGATGAATGGCTCTTCACTCCATTAACAAATAATCATTAATTTTAATTCATATGTCTGACATCTGTTCCTGATCTTTGTCCTTTCAACTGTAATTAACAAAATTGTAAATATGCAACCCATCACTGAAAGTTATAGGTGATTGTACTATGCTGCATCTATTTTCCAGCCAGTGAGACTGTGTTTCCTTGAGGGTGGGATCCATTCCAGCTGGGTGCTCAGTCAGCATGGGGGAAATGAGTGGTGTTTTAAGGGAACAGAGATGGAGTTGATCTGTGGGGGAGGCAACCATTTAAAGAAATGGATTTCTCTCTGCTGTGATCATGAACCAGTCCTCCAAACAGCAACTCTGCTCCTGTGGTGTTTTTGCTTTTTGGGCCATGTTTGTTTTACGTATCCACACAGAAAATAGTGAGATTTCAAGGAGTTGGAAAAGTCTTCCTTCTCACTCCCTCTGCAAAACAGTCTAATCAGATACCTGAGATTCCTCTAAGGAACAAAATATTCTTTCTCAGAAGCAGAAGGGCTGTAAATTAAAATACTTTTGGAAGAGGAGATGTTTGAATTCCCACTAAAGTGTGAATGACTGACAGACATGAGGTCATTTCCCAAGAGGAAGTTTTGTTATGGAAAGGGTCCTGAGTACCTAGAGTAGGAAAAAGAACTTGAGAAAGGGGAGGCTTAACAGTATTCTGTTGCCTGGACCTTTCCAGAACTCTTAAGTTTCATACCTTACGAAGCCTTTATCAGAGTAACAGGGGACCAACACCTGGAGCAGGCAACATGTGGAAGAGGTTAGCCCTGGGGTCAGAAATATGTGCAAGGCTGTCCCTAGGCTTTGTTCTAGGATCAGCATGGGAAACCAGGAAGGGTAACCTTGCCCATGTCAGCAGCGTTCTCCGGTCCCTGGCATGTGGGAGAAAACTGGCCCCTGTAAACTGAGGCAGAAACCACTGCAAAGCCACTCCCTTATTAAACCTCATATCTCTTTCTGGGAGAAAAAGGGCTTTACTGTGGATGAAATAAAAATTTTAATACACTTGGGAAAAACTATGCAAGTGAAGTGTTTTCCATATACCTGGGTCTAATCGTTACAGGGAAATTTTATTGTAATAGGGCCTGTGATCTCAGAAACCAGGTTTATATCCGGAGGCTATTCTACTTTTATATCCACATCAAATCGGTGGAACATATGAGCTGATGGTGATTTTGTTTCTTAGATCTGTCATGTTTGTGAAACCAATTTCTGCTCTTGGCACAGGTCAGTCATGATGTTGTATTTGGGGGACAGAAAGTATGCCTTCCTCCCTCCTTCCCCTGTCTATCTCTCTCAACCTCTCTGCTGTCTCTCATAAGACCTCTAACCAAAGGAAGGATTTTAGAGTTTTCTGGAAATCTGTTCTTTCCTTTAAACCTAGAACCATGGGTACTGGTAATGCTGATTCTGGGAACAGAGAGGAGGAAATTGAATGTCTATATCATCTTCCATTCTCCTGGCTTTTGGGGGGTGGTGGTGGGGGGTAGGTGAGAGAAATTGCTCCCCTGGTTACAACTTACACGGAAATGGAAGAGCTGTGATGTTATAATAATCGTGGTAGAGGAGGTGGCTTGAAGGATGGGAGATAAGATGGCATAGCATCTTTTCCGTTTTCTCCTGGGGCCTCCTTCTCTGTTTAATACAGTGAGGCTGGAACTTTCCTTGACTTAAACTGGCTGTTCCCAAGGTAGTGGCTTAGTGGTAACATTCTTCCACGATGTGACTTTCTCAATAAATTACCTTGAAAATCTTTAAATGTTTAAAATACTATTTTTGGACCCCTGTAGGCATGCTACATTTGACAGAAAGGGGCAATTATTTCTGGTCTTAAAATTGGCTATATCTGAGTTGGTATTGGAATTCTCCTGCAATGAATGCCAACACTTGTAATAGATGAGGTACATCTTTTAGAGTTGGTGGGAAGAAGTAAAATTCTATATGTAGAAACTTGGATGGCTAGGTGGAGAAATAACTATTTTCTTCTTTGAAAAAATATATTGCAGTGTGTTTAGCTGCAGGTTCTGGAAAAGGAGCATAATTTCTCTAAAAGTTAATAATTGCTGTGAAAGGTCAAGCTGGGGGACACTGCCACCTCCCAGAACCATTTTTAATATTCTTCTTGACTTTGTTCCTTTGCATGTTATTTTTACATTTTTCAAAAATCATCTCATATTACATAAACTATTGTCTTATTAGCAGCTTGTTTCACTTAACTGTATTCTGTGGATATGTTTCCAAAACAATATATAAAAATCTACACCCCCTATTTTTTAAAAGGCTACATGACATGTAGTTGTATGCATGCACACTAATTTACTTAACCTGTTCTCTATGGAGGCACATTGAGGTTGTTTCCTATTTTGCGGTGTTATAAGTAACTCAGGGCTAAACATCATCTTTATATCTTTTAAATATATGGCCAATTTTCATACGATGGATCTTAGTATCTGGGTCAAATCCACCTGGAAACATGAATATATGCCTGTTAAAAAAATGAAAAGAAAATGCTCCTCCGGCCCCAGTGCTTCCTCCTCAGAGTATGATGTATTTGCATGTGTTTTGTTAAGCTGTGGTTTACTAAAGATTAGTGAAATGCAGGGAGGATAACTCCCATTAAAAAATAGCAACTACAAACTCCTATTTGGACTTTTTCTTCTGATTCCTCTTCTCCTGTTTCCCCACTCCTTCCCTCTGGTGTTACTTGCCACTCCCCTCAGCCTACTTAACCCCAGTTTATGGTGCAGAGAATATTTTCTCTTCCATTTGGACTGTAAGTGCCAACCTGTCCTTCAATCATTCAACAAATACTCATGAAGTACCACCCAAGACCTGTCATTTTCTGAGCCTTGGGTGTTTGGAAGGCAGCCAAAGAGACCTCATACTCCTCCCAGCCATCCAGAGAGAGAGGAGAGGGAGAGAGAAGAAACCAACTATGTGAACAAAGTGGATATTGAGATTTATTTGTTTATTCTGGGACCTCTGCTATACTGTTTTGCTCAGTGTAGCTTTATAGTATGTTTTAAAGTGGGTGGGACATGACCCTTAGAACCTTAGAACTGTTTTTAAGGGGATCAGTTAAAGAGAGATACAGGGCAAACAAGAAGGGAAAGGGGGAACCTGGAGCGACTTACTGGAGGGGCTAGGAAGCCCCCTTGTGATTGGTAAAGGTTTTGCTGCCCAGGGAATTTTCCCAACTTCCTGGAGGGAGCTATGCTGACTGCACATATAGGAAACCTGAGGATTTCCTAAAGCAATTTGACGGTAGTCCTAAAGTTCAGTCCCAGAAATGTGCTCTCCTCTCATGTGTAAAAAGAATTGGTTGACAACAGCAATGTCCATATGACTGAAATAAGTCCCTGGAATGGAGCAATGACTTTAGCCAGGGTACTAATCAAATTGGATGGTAGCATCCTCAGCGCAATCCACTGATGCAAAGTTGATCACGCAAAGGAAAAAATCATCAAATTGCTCAGGCCCTGGCTAACCTGCTTTCCTTGAATGTAACCCAAGTATGAAATGCTCACATTTCTGAAGCAGCCTTTCCTTTTATTTTGTTTCCTAACAAGTTCTATTTCCTCTTAAAATTGATATAAATATTGACTTTTCATTGTTGTTGATGAATAATTTGTGATGTAGAGTCTTCCCATTTTTGAGTTTTAACCTACTACTGTACTTCCTGGCCTAAGTGGAAATTGATTTTGGAAAGTCAAAGGATATAATTCTGTTGAACGGTTTTCATTTTACAATGATAGCGTGGTAGTAAATGAGGACATTAGAATAAACATCATGAGGTCCTGGCTGTGAGCATCAATAGTGTTTTTTTAATAGCTATTAGGGTTATTGAGTTTTCCATTTTATAATACCATTTGTGATTATGCTGAAATGAACATAAAAGAGGAGGCATTGGTAATATGGATTATTTCTCGATGCATTAAGGAGGCATATTTGATTCAGAATCCAAGATTTTGGTTTTAGATCTACCCCGACTAGCTGTGTTTCCTCAGTATGCTGTTCCTTTTCCGCAAGTCTCAGTAGTATTGTTTATAAAATAAGAAAAATAAGACTTGCTTTACTCATATTTCAGGTTGTTGGATGGACTGAAAAAGATAATGCATGGGAAGCCACTTACCAAAAGGGAAAGCATAATCGACCTTAAGATACTGCTTAGGGGTTTATTTCTATAAAATGCCAAGCAATTATCTAAGGACACAAAACATTGGTCAAATTCCCTGTGAGTGGTACTTTGTAAATAACTTATTAAACCTATTAAATTAATTTTCAGAACTGACTAAAAGAGTCCAAATCATTCTATTTTATCATTTGTAGTAATGGTCACGTCATGAGCAAACCCAGGCTCTTTTCTGGGTTTGTTTGTTTTTCCCAGCAACAATCAATTGCCCTTTGGTACCTGGGCATGGAGGACCTGATAGTACAGATCAGTGGTCCCAAAATCTGGCTCTCCATTGAACTCATAGGATATTTTTAGAAAATGCAGATCCCGAGTTTTTACTCCAGACCTACTGAATCAGAATCCTGAGAGTCTGGGGCTCCCAAATCTGTTTCTACCCAGCTCCCTAATGCTTCAGATGCATAGCTAGATTTAGGGCTAAGCCTGGTGTAGGAAACACAAGATTCTAGTTGAGTCTCTTTGGGCCTCACTTTGATCATAAATAAAATGTCTGTGTTTTTTAAGTTGTGATCAAAATCAAGAGCAGAGAAGCTCCAGATACTTCAGATCTGTAAACAATGAAGCATTTCAAGCCAATCCTAAGATTTCCACTGTCCTGAGAACTCTCACTGCTTGTGTTTAATATTCAGGATTCCGGAAGCATCTGTCTGAAATGAGTACCATAGTTACAGGAGTTTGTAACCCACTAAGAATCTATGACCTCTACATTGCCTTCTAGCTCTGATAATCTTTGGTGATATAGCTACAGTTAAAATGCTCTCAGAGAAGGTGGTATAAAACTTCTTCCTTTTGTTTCATGTTCTGGTTATTAAAAGTCAGCACAAATCTTCTACTTTGAGAGACCCGCTTTGAGTATAATTTGCATCTTCAAAGAACACTCCTCTGCCTCCTTGAAAAAGTTGTGTTAAAGCAATTAAATGTTACTTGTAGGAAAGAAAAAGTGCAGGCTGACTACTGAATAACAGGAATAGTGTTAAAAAAACAAAACAGTCCTTACCCTGGGATCAAAGCCAGGGAGAGGCAGAGTGATCATATGCAGGGGACTAAGGGGGAGGGGAAGAAAGGGAGGCATTAGAATGGCTCCGGCTCAATTAAAGATGCAAATATGCAATTTGGGGATAGTCTTCTGAATTCAGAACAATAGCTGGCAACAGAAACATGAATGGCCCCATGAGAACTCACAGAGAGAGAGAAACACTGGATTATGCATCTCTTTTCAGACAAGGGGCAAAATAAAGGAACAAAACAAACAAGTGGACATAATTGTTTGCCTTTCAAGACAGACACAGACTGCTCGGCATATGGCGTGTGGAGATTCTGGAATGCACAGGAGATCTCATTTGGAATGACTATTCTTGTTCCAGAGACCTGGGAGCCAGATGAGAATGGGTCTGACTGAAAGATGAGGTGAATTATCCTCTCCATTTTTGATGCAGAACAGTATTTCTCAGCTTCATTACTCAAGTTATTCCCCAGACTTGGCTGCAGTAGACATTTATTGTTTCCAAAACTCAAATCTCTCCCACAGAGGACCAAGATATGCCATTACTGAAGATATTTTGAAGATACACTATAGACCGGAGAGAATCCCCAAAAAGGGGATGCAGAAATCTTTGGAGTAACACTGGGAATGAGTACAGGAGTCCTTCCGTACCAGTGGTGGGTGTGTGATGCCACGTGCTTTTGCTGGCCTGTTTGTAGAGCTTTCAGACAACGGGGAGAATTGAGCTGTGCACATGGGCCTGTGAGAGGGAGCCTCATCATAGTCTGTAGGACTTTCTGGCTTAGATACGAGAATTCACAGAGCATCACTGTCTCTGGGTGCAAGGAGGAGAAACAGGACATAGACATTAGCAAACCTAACTCTCCAAGTCTGTGTGTACTGAGGGAGTTAGTTCATTGGGTCTGGGCCATGTTGCAAGGGGCAGACAGAGAAATTCTTTAGGCCAAGTACATCTGGGAAATAGCTGAAATAAAACAGGCTCTTTCTTGTTTTTTTTTAATTGCAGGACTTTTCATAACCTTTGGTCTTTTAGGAAAGGGATATTGTATGCAGCATTTTCCAAGTGTATTTGCTCATGGAAACATTTGTTTGCATGGCATCTTGTGGGACTAATGTTCTATGGAATATACAACACAAAGAAAAGAAATTGGGTCAAGGAATCTTAGGGATCTTAGCTGTTTTCTCATCTTAAAAATAAGATTATAGATCCTGAGAGAGAAAAGGATTTTCCCAGGACTATACAGATCGTTTTTGGCTCATGTTGGATTAGAAATCAGGGTATCATGTAGAAAAGAACAGGTCTTAGGAATCCAGATAGATCTTTCTGCTATGTCACAATGTACTGTCATTGCCCCTTTGTATAAAGGTTCAATGCTATTCTATAGTAAAGCTGAGATTAGGAAGGACAGGTCATCAGGGGTCATCTTCTGGAGGGGTTTGAATGCCAGATACTTTTGGATTTCACCTTGTCATGTTATGTTTTCATCTTGGCACATATCACACCATATTATCCTTGTCTCCAGTGATGGCTTATATTATTTTGTTGACACTTCTTGCTTCTTTTCCCACCTTTGCTATGGTGAGTGGAATCTACTTCCCTGTCCTATTGATGTTGGGCTTGGCCACGTGTTATGGCTGAATTGTCTCTTTCTAAAATTAATTTACCCCAGGACCTCAGAATGTGACTCTGTTTGGCACTAGGGTCTTTAAAGAGGTAATTTAAGTTAAAATGACATCATTAAGGTGGGCACTAATCCAGTATGGTTGGTGTCTCCTTATAAGAAGAGGAGATCTGGACACAGACTTGCACAGAGGAAGACCATGTGAAGACACAGGGAGAAGGCGGCCGTTTATAAGCCAAGGAGGGAGGCCTCAGAAGAAACAGCAACTCTGTCTATACCTTGATCTTGGACTTCTAGCCTCCATAACTGTGAGACAATAAATTGCTCTTGTCTAAGCCACCCAGTATGTGGTACTTTGTCATAGCCGACCTTGTAAACAAATACAATGTTTGTCTGAGACAGTGTTCCTGATTGGTAGGTGGCTGTCATTCAAGGAGTCATCAGGAGCCCAGGCCTTTCCCATCTTGTGGCTCTTTCATCTTCAACACACGGCTTACAATGTCACTGTGCTTGTCTACAAGAAGGTAGTAGGGAAGAGCATGGAAGAACACACCTTTTTATGAGCTACATCTGGAAGCAGCATACACCACTTCCACTCACATCCCATTGATTAGAACTCAGTCACATGGGCACACTGAACACTGAGGATGCTGGGAACTGTAGTCTGGCTATGCACTAGGAAGAAGAGGAAATAGATTTGGAGATTACCCAGCCAGACTCAGCCCTATCTCTTAACCACTCCATGTAACAGGTTGAATGAGAAAATGGAAATAATATGTCTTAGATCATACAGCTAGAAAGTTGGCTTATACTTTATACCTTTATAAAAGAAACTTGTGCTTGTAAAAAAAACTGTATAGAAGTGTGAATGTAAGAAGTAACAACCCCATATATTCCTCCTCTCTCAAAGCCAGGCCCCAGAGGGGGCCAGAGCGCCAGCCCCATGGCCTCATGTGCAGTACCATCCCATCTGCCAAGGTGGTGTGGCTGAATTGAGTGAGGCAAGGCTTCCTACCTGTGCACAGATGAATGATGGCACAGGGAGGGCCTCTCCTTCCTAATGCAAAAGTCAGTTTCCCTGCCCTATGGGGGCCCTGGCTGGGAAATCGCACTGATTTCTACACACAGACAACCTAATGACTCTTCCATTTTTGACCGGTATTTATTTGGTGGCAAATGATTGAGGTCGAGAAATCAGAAAAGCACAAGAGCATTCTGGCTGAAATGAGTTGAATATTAGCTGGAGGAACAAACTAGACACACACTCAGAAACAGTGATTATTATTATTTTTAATGTTAGTGGCCTGGTTTAATTTTCTTTGCAAACAAAAACATGATTTTGATAGTAGCTCCAACTTTGATATGACAGTGGTGTTTTGACTCCCTTACTTTTCTCATACTGGTTAAAGCCTGGGGGAGTTTAAGGTTCTATTTTCTCATTTTAGACAAAGAGGTGAATTTAGATGGATTATCATCAAGTCATCTCTTATGGCGAGCCTTTGTTCTAAGCACAGGAACACCCCTCTGGTTTTGCTCTCTCTGACATTTACAACACTCACCTTTGTTTTTTTGCTGTTTGATTCTCCTGGGTGTCTCTTATCTCCCAGGAACACTTGCCTTGCTCAAGTGCTATTGCATTGTTAGAAAATAGGTTTTAATTCTCTTAAGGTGAAACATTTCCCCCATTTACTTTTCATTCATTCAACCAACATTTATCATAGGCCTTATAGTGCCAGGTCCCTAGAGTGCCAACATGAATAAGATAGTCCCTGCCTTCCAAAACCCAGTGTCTAGTGGGGTTGGTCCCATTGTCAGAGAAACTTGTATTGTGTATTGTGGGAAGCCTGGTTATCTTATCCTATGCTCCACGGGCAGTTTAATGCATTGAATGAAAAGACTGAACATAATCTTGATATTTTAAAATTCTAAAACGTCTTCCTGGACATATACATAAATATAAATAATTTCCATTATTATTGTAAAGGAGTTGGACAAGAAGTAAAGACGGTATTTCTGGAAAACAGAACATTACTCAAAAATGACATGGAGTGAATCATTGACTTTTACTTTATTAGGTAGCAGCTCTCCATTAAATAAATTACTGAATGTGTCAGGGAAGAGCCTGATAGGAAATAGGCTATATTCTGCCTTTTCCTTCTGTCCTTCCTTCCTTGCTCCCCACCCTCCCTCCCTTCCTTTCTTTTTCTTTGTTAATTTACTATTTCTTGAAAACTTGGTGATTCTATGTCCAGTATTTTCAATGTAGACCCAACTCCATATAATTTCATTCTTTTAAAATAAGATGCTTTATTTAATATTTAACTAAATGTGATTTGATTTCTATATCATTGTTAAACTTTTCACAGAAAAGAACCCACAGCATAGAAAGAAGTAATTCTTGGTAGGGCTTGGGCTCCTCTCTCTGGCTTGGACAGTATGGCCCCTGGGTGTGTTTAAAGTTCAGGGAAAGGCCAGTATGGGATGGTTTGGGGACACACAGGTGAAATAGGGCTCAGTCCTTGTTATAATCGAACAGGAGAGATAAGGTGGCAATCTAAGTCTTTGTCACAAAGGCACAATTTGGTGAGTGCATGTCACATCCCTCATCAACGTGTAGCCAATCTTTCAGGAAACATGTCAATAGTGAGAACTTACTTCATCCTCTTGATTTTATCCCTGCAATTTATATTCAAAACAACCTCTCTACACAATGTTTCCCAAGAACTGGCTTTTTGTTGATTTGATAAAATCCAAGTCACTCAACTCACTGGGAGTTTCTGACTTCCTCTATTGTATGTTGTGGGGGTCAGGAAACTATGGCTACCTGTTTTTTAGGGCTCAAGGGTTAAGAATGGATTTTACATTTTTAAATGGTTGAAAAAAAATCAAAAGAAGAAAATTTCATGACTTGAGAAAATTACATGAAATTCAAATTTCCATGTCCATAAATAAAGTTTTATTGGAACATAGCCATGCTCATTAATTTATGTACCATTCATGCCTGCTTTTGCTACAATGGCAGAGTTGAGTATTTGTGATAGAGGCCATATGGCCCAGAAATAAAGCTGGAAATATTTATTATCTGGTCCTTTAAGGCAGCTTGCTAACCCCATGATCTATTGTTTGATGTGCCAGTAGAGAAAAATTTAAAAAAGGCATCTGAACACCTGGCTCTGAAATCTCTCCTAAAGAAGGAATTGTCTGTGTCTGGAAAAGTCTTCCAATGGACCATCACCCCAGGGTAGGTTGGGATAGCACCCAGCCACTTTGCATAAAAATGGAGGAACATCTGCTGGAGGGAATGTAAACTAGTTCAACCATTGTGGAAAGCAGTATGGAGGTTCCTCAAAAAACTAAAAACAGAAATACCATTTGACTCAGGAATTCCACTCCTAGGAATTTACCCTAAGAATGCAGGAGCCCAGTTTAAAAAAGACATATGCACCCCTATGTTTATCGCAGCACTATTTACAATAGCCAAGAAATGGAAGCAACCTAAGTGTCCGTCAGTAGATGAATGGATAAAGAAGAGGTGGTACATATACACAATGGAATATTATTCAGCCATAAGAAGAAAACAAATCCTACCATTTGCAACAACATGGATGGAGCTAGAGGGTATTATGCTCAGTGAAATAAGCCAGGCAGAGAAAGACAAGTACCAAATGATTTCACTCATCTGTGGAGCATAAGAACAAAGCAAAAACTGAAGGAACAAAACAGTAGCAGACTCACAGAACCCAAGAGTGGACTAACAGTTGCCAAAGGGAAAGGGACTTGGGGGTGGGGGTGGGAAGGGAGGGAGAAGGTGAATAAGGGGCATTAGAATTAGCACACATAATGCAGCAGGGGAGGCATAGGGAAGGCAGTATAGCACAGAGAAGACAAGTAGTGATTCTATAGCATCTTACTATGCTGATGGACTGTAATGGGGTATGTAGTGGGGACTTGATAATGGGGGGAATCTAGTAATCACAATGTTGCTCATGTAATTGTATATTAATGATACCAAAGCAAAAAAAGAACTTCCCATAAAAAAAAAATGTAGGAACATGCCCTTGTCCATATACCTCCTTGTTCAGCTAGAAATAAGATGGTCCTTGCAAAGTGTATTCAGGTTTGAATCCCAGCTCTCTGTGACTTTGGGCCATTCACTTAACCTTCCTGAGCTTCAGGTTCTTTATTTGATATAGAAGAACAATCATCAAATTTACCTCTCAGGTTTGTGTGAGGATACAAAGAATTAATGTGTGTAAAGCACTTAGCATATAGCCAGGCACATAGCAAACTTGTGATTTCTTCTAGAGATAATTTAGGATGATTGTTATATTCATAGGACATAGGAAAACCAAATGAAATAATACGTGAAGTGCCAGTGAAATCCCTTTTGCAGTCCAATGGAAGATCTCCTGATGTTCAATCCTTCTTGGACCCAGGTCTGTGATCCAGTCTGATCCACAATATCAGAGATGTGCAGATGTACGTCTGAAGCCAGAGCTGGCAACCAAGCTCCCTGAAGGGACTCAGGTAGTGTGGCACTTGGATGGGAAGGTAGAGCATGCTTAATGACAGGTTTCAGCACAAGCTGTGACCTTATACAGAGCTGGCAGCGATTAGAGGAGAGGGATCCTGGCTCTTCAGATGTTTGAACAGGAAGAAATGGCTTAATGGTGCCATGTGAGGTACATTTAGAAAGAATCTAGTGATAGTGATGGCTGTTTGATTGATTCTGAGAAAATAAGGAATTCCCAGGAAATGAGACTCTTTAGCCTCACACAACAGAAGCCAGGGGACACTAAGGGCTGTTTTTTGATGATGATGGTTAGTAGTAGTTTTGACCTTTTATCCTTAGCAAAGGTTGTCCACTGATTATTAATTTATAACAAACACTATTGGTGGCCTCCAAGCTGCTTTTGAGTCCTGTGTTAAATGAGTGCACACCATTATGCATATGAGGAGTTGTTCTGAGCTTGGATTCCAGAACCAGAATGATATGCCAGATTCAAATCTTGGCTCTGCCATTTATTAACAGGGACCTTGGTCAAGTGACTTCACCTATATGTGCCTTCATTGACTCTTCCGTAAATCAGAAATCATAATACGTATTTGTGGTAGCAGCTGGCCCCAGTGATCCTACCCACTGGCACTCACACCCTTGTGCAGACCTCTCTGACACTGAACCAGGACTGTCGTGTGGCCAGGAGAATACACCACCAGTGACAGTGTAGCTTTGAAATAGGTTATAAAAAACATTGTAGCTTCAACCTTATTCCCTGTCTTTCTTCTCTGTCTCCACCACTTCTCTCTATGCCTCTCCTTTTCTTGGATTACTTGCTGGGTGAAATAAGCCAGATGCCATGACATGAGGACACTCAGGCAGTCTGTAGAGAGGCCCATGTGGGGAGAAACTGAGGTTGGCCAACACCCACATGAGTGAATTTGGAAGTGGATCCTCTGGCCCCAAATGATGGCAGCTCTGGCCAATGGTTCAGTCCTTGTGAGAGACCCTGAACCACAATACCTGCCACACAGTAACCACCATGTAAGTGTTTGTCAAATACATAAATTTAGTCATAAATACATCCCAAACTGGGGGATTAGGGTAAGGAAAGTGCCCTTCTGGTTGGTCAAAACTCAGATAGTCAAGTCTTGGCTGTTTCAAAATCAAAGGCTTCTGCTTTCTTTAAGGCAATCTTGCCTGTTTTTATAACTATCTGAAATAAGGAGGAGATCCTGATTTATATTTCCCACAGAAGAGAATAGAGATTGAAATGGTAAGTGCCAAAGAAATTAAAAGTCATTTCGGTTTTTCAATTCATTACTTCTGGAAAAAAAACCTCGAGCCCAGCTTCATTACCAGGGCTCCATTTTAGTGCTGATGATAATTGCAAAGGCAGTATTTTAAATTAGAATGTATAAGACCACATGTAATTAACCTGTACAGAAGGGCTGAGACTTCATATTAGACTATTAAATCTATCCCAGCAGAATTACTAATGTTGAGCAATTGATGTGAAAATACTGTATGGGCAGAGTAAAGAAGCTGGATGCTAATTACCATCCACGAAAATTTAGCACACTCCTCGGATGTAGTTAAGAGTGGCAGACTGTTTCCTCTGGCCCTTAACCCACTCAAAGCTGAGAATGCAAATCAGCTCAGATTGAATACTTTAAACAACCTGGAGTTTCAGGCAAAAGAGGGTTCTTCTACCACTGTGTGAAGATCAGGGGACCCTCATACTGTTTGGGTGCTGTGACTGTTGGTAGGCCTAGCTTGTGAGCATGTTTGGGGGGCCTGGTGAACACCCCAGGAAGAGCCTGGTCGTAGCACCTCCTGATGCAGTGGGCATATGCTGCTCCCTTCCACAGCTTGCATTTCGGGTATCATCCTCTTACACATTCTTCTCTCAGCTCATCTCTATTCTTATTTCTTCTTGCTTTTACCCTGCAACGTCCATTTTCTTTCCCCTTTTCACTGAGATATTCACGTGGCCAGCAAACACTTACCTGTTTACCCAACAAAAAGTAACCAAAAGTTGTTAGCAATGGGTTATGTTTATTTATTCTCTGGAGCTGAGAAGGCAAGCTGGTGATCAGAATCCAATCTCTGCTTAGGGTAATGTGGGTGTAACCAGACACAAGGCTAAATTACATTTCCCAGACTCCCTTGCAGTGAATTATGGCCAAGTCCCTCCACAGCACTGTGAGGGGAAGTGATGTGTGCAGCTTCCAGGCTGAGCCCTTTAAAAGAACAGGTGTGTATCCTTCCTGACTGCCCCCCCTCCCTTTGCTGGCTGGATGCAGATGATGACACGGCCCTAGATCCCCAAAATGGTGTGAGTCTGGGTGCCTGAATCACCATGAAAAGGCCAATGCCAGTCAGGTTCACACTCCCGGATCTCTCATGTGAACAAGAAATATTTATGTCTGAGGCATTTTAAGTTCTATTTGTTGTATCCCTTTAGCTTACCTCTACCAATTTTTACATGCATTATCTCATGTAATTCCCTTTACAACCTGATTAAGGTTAATTATTATTCATTTTACAGAAGAAGAAACAAATGCTCAGAAGATTAAACAATTTGTCCAAGGACACCAAGATAGTAAATGACAGACCTGGGATTATTTCAACCAGACACTGGGGAATTGATAAAAAAAGTTTAAGATGTTGTCTCTGAGTTCTAGTAACCTACTGGTTATAGAGGCCGTGTTCTTTGTGACCAAGAGGAATCAGAGAACCATGGGATTCTGATTGTTTACAGCTGCCATCCATTCGAATTGGTTGTTTACAGCTGCCATCCATACCAGTTGGTTGTTTACAGCTGCCAACCATTCCAATTGGTTGTTTACAGCTGCCAACCATTCCAATTGGTTGTTTACAGCTGCCAACCATTCCAATTGGTTGTTTACAGCTGCCAACCATTCCAATTGGTTGTTTACAGCTGCCATCTATACCAGTTGGTTGTTTACAGCTGCCATCCATTCCACTTGGTTGTTTACAGCTGCCATCCATTCCACTTGGTTGTTTACAGCTGCCAATCATTCCAATTGGTTGTTTACAGCTGCCATCTATACCAGTTGGCTGTTTACTCTCTCCTCTGTGGCTATTGAGATTCTGTGGGGCCCCAGAGTGAAGAGGACCCTAACTGTGAAAAGCCATTCTAGTTCTTTCCATGTGCATGATGGGACTGGACCAACGCTTGTGGGTGTTTTTGCTGCAGTGAAGCAAATCTGAGTCTTCTTTTTTTGGGGGGTGGGGTGGAGGTGGAAGTAGGAGGGATAGTCAGGGTCAGCCTCATGTTGCTTGATTTGAGGTATTTTGGTCTAACTTGGTTAAAATCAAACTGAGGAATGAATATTGGCACTTTCTTCAGATCTCAGGTTGGGTTCCTTCATGTGTGTTTGTGTGAAGTAACTATTAAGGATGTTCTCCTGGGCAGACAAGTAAGGGAGTCGGGGAAGCAGGACAGGGGAGGAGAGGAAGCTAAGCAGGTGGTGAGATTTCGGGTGATGTTCTAGCCTCAGCCTAACCTAGGAGGAGGACCTGGTGCGCCAAGTACCCCCCAGAGTTCACCCTTAGTGCAAGAGCGCTGGGCTTTCCTATTTCTTCACCGGGCAGGCCTTGGATCCCCTGGAAACCTCCAGGTACTTCCCGGCCTCCGAGTGTGTGGCCGAAGTAGCTATAGTTTCCCGTCCTCTGCAGTGTGGCCAAGCAAAGCATGGGGTGGGGAGGCTCACACAGAACCTAAGAAGGATCTGGGGGGATCTGGGTGGACACTGGCAGGAGCTGCTGCACCTCAGGAGAGGGCCCTTGTACCCAGAAGCCTGTGGCCTGCCTCACTTCTCTTTCTTGCCTAGACTTCCCCTCCTCCCTGTGCTATCTGTACCTCCAGCAAAAGGCCCCTCTGTACCATTGCTTGATTCTGTCTTCCTTTCTATGCCTTTATACCTTCCTTCCCTTTGCTGGGAATGACTCCGCCTCTCTCCTCTTCACTAACGTGAATGGTGGGCCCTCCCACTGCCCATTCAGAGGCTGCCTCGCATGAAGCCTTTCCTTAGCTCTTCAGTCTGAGGCATCTGCCCGTATGCCTCTCCCAGCACTTTGTACATTCTGGTGGCATCAGTGCTGAATGCAGAGGGGCAGTCACACACTCTTGATCCTTTCTCTCACTATTCGCACAGCAGTAAGTTTGACAGGAAGTGAGGAACTAGAGAGTATATGCCAGTGGGAGCTAAGAAAAAGCACTTAGGGGCTGCTGGCCTAAGCAGTACCTGGTGCCAGTTAGGTAAAACAACCTCTCTGGGTGGACACAGCCCTGAGCAATGTATGTAACTAGGCAAGGGTGCACACTTTGGCTGGTCCCTCTCTGCTGAGTACAGCTCACACAACTGTACACTGTGGCCCTCCCTCACACGCTCTTCCCTATGCTGGGCCCTAAGGGGGGTGGTTAGGGATATAATTGGTTGAATCATAGGGGAAAGGAACTGTTGTCTGGATTCTCAGAGGACAGCCAGGAAATTGTTAGCGTAGTATATATGGGGAAGGACAGCATTGCTTGAGGGAGATGTGGCCTAGGCCAGCTCTGCCCTTGGCATTGGGACAGTCACTTCTGATGGTACTGTGGCAGGTTTAAAAACTTGCCACAAATTCTTTGATGCAATTGAGAGGTGGAACAAATTCCCTGTGGATCTTAGTGGCCTCAGTGACCCACCTGCAACCAGGAGAATACAATGGAAATGACACTGCATGACTTCCGGTGCCAGGTGAGAAGAAGCTGTGTAGCTTCTACTTTTGTGCCTTGGAAACACTTACCTTGGATATTCTGTCTCAGAACCCTGCTGCCATGCTGTGCGAAGTCTGATTACATGGAGCGGTCACGTGGAGGCGCTTGCTTCAAGGAATGGCCCAGCTGAGCTCCAGCTCATGAGAGTGTCAACTGTCAGCCATCATGGACACCCAGCCCATCGGGCCTTCAGATGACAGTAGCCCCAGCTCCTATCTGATTGCTCCTGCATTAGAGGCCCCAGGTGAGAACCACCCAGTTACTCCTTTCCCCAATTCACCACCCACTAAATCATGAACAAAAGAAAATGGCTGTTTTTAACCACTAAAAAATTTTTTATGGTGATTTATTTGCAGAGTAGGGGCATAAGTTTCCTTCTACATACCCTCATGTCAGTAAGTAAAATCTGAGCCTTGGTTGAAGATTTTAGAGGGGATACAGAGAATCCCTTTTGATTGGAGGTTACTAAGTTCTAATCAAATTAGTTTAATTAGTTTAGAAAATGATGGCCCCACATGTGAAGTTTAGGGTCACAGACTCAGGTAATAATAAAATGTTACATTGTCAAAAGAGTTTTGTGCTGAGGTCTGGGTGGAGAGAATAGACATTTTCAGTGGAACTCCCTGGAGTTGCCTCACTGATTGCCCCTGTGTTTTTGCTCATATTTTTGGAGACATTTCACACATATCTGAGGCTGGGAAGGCTCAGATGTCAATGGGATAAGTTCAGAGGCTGCTGCTGCTTGTGTTGTCAGTAAGGAAAGCAAAGCTCTACTAGTAAGATTTAAAATGCCTTTTAGTTTTTTGCAGTTAGATCCACCTGAGGAATGTTGTATACCTATGCACATTAAAGGAGAAAAAGTGAGAACAGAGAAGGAAAAAAATCACTAAAATCTTTAATAGAGTCTGACATTACTGTTTTTAAAAATTCTTGGCCAAGACCCCACTGAGTTGTGCTCTGTGGAGTGTGCCATATTTAGTTTATCATCCAGAAACCTTTCAGGGAACTTGGAGATTTGGAGGAAGACAAATGAGAATCCCATGTGAAACCTTCAGTGAGCCCAAAGTTGCCAAGGTATTTGGGGTTCAAAGTTGCATGATTTCATTTTCTTCTTTCATTTGTCTGGGATTGAAAAAACAAAAATGGGATTTAGGGATTCAAAGAGATGATCACATGAACAGAATTTATGTTCAGTTTTGTATAAATAAACACACTTCAGGAAATTAATGAAACCCATTGAGCTTTAATATTCCATGGGCCCAAACTTAATGTGCTTTATTTGAGATTTATTTGGAATGGCTCTCATGTTGGAGGCATGGTTATTCCTATGTTGTAACTAGCTGCTCAATTCGACAGCCTGGTCATGTGTGGCTGATTTAACATGTCCTCTGAGGGGAAGGGTCACTGCAGATCTAGTATTTGGGCTTAGTCCATGACTTCGGGGTTGTCTCAGATTGCTTTATTGAGCTCTGTTCTTCAATTTCCAGGTCACACTGTGGTTCTAAAAGACCAGTCTTCCCGCATATTAATCCAAGAGGGGGACAAAAGCAGGGCATGTGTGAATGGAGCAGTGCAGTGGGGAGGGGAATGCAGAGCTCCAGTTTTACCGTTGTTCCTTAGCTCTCCAGGGCAGCAGGGGATACAGGAAGCATCCTGGGCAACAGGCAAATTCAGTCAAGTTTGTCTTCTAACCTCTTCAAGAACTTATTGATGTTTTTTTTCTTCTAATCTTTCATGTTTTCTTTCCTTCTTCCTGTCCCTCTGGGTTTGTCTAACAGGGGTCTGGCATTAAGAATGGACACTTAAGATACTTCTGGTGCAAATTACACTTTACAGCATTGAGTCTAAGTGATAGAGGCTGCAGCGAAAGATAGGAGCTGAAATCAGGTTGTACTCCAACCTGAGAGAGGACTCAGATGGTGTTGATGGTGACCAGCCTGCTTGGGTGGACATCCTGCAAATTGTCAGAAGCCCTGAAACTGAGCTTTCATAGATTCCTAGGCTCTCATCCATATTTTCTAGAATTCATAGAATTTCCCCTGAAACTCCAGGCTTCTGATTTGGTTGCAACAACTGCCATTAGCAAACTATGCTACCTGGGATTTATTATTATGGTTTTGGGTACAAGGTCACACATACCATATTAAGAGTGCCATATTTTTGCATTAACCACAGGCTATGTTATAAATAGGAATCAAACGTTTGGTCTATGGGCATGCTCGTTTACTTGGCATAAAGCCAGGATTAAACCTAGCATGCCTGTCTTACTATGCTGATGGACAGTGACTTCAATGGGGTATGCGGGGACTTGATAAAATGGGTGAATGTAGTAACCACAATGTTTTTCATGTGAAACCTTCATAAGAGTGTATATCAGTGATACCTTAATAAAAAAAATTAGAAGACTATATAACCCCCCCCCAAAAAAAAACCCCAGCATGCCTGTTGGTAAGACAGCACACTGTCTTACCTCCTTCTAACTCTGGTCAATACCTCTGAAGAAGTCTATTGGTTAATGAAGGAGTGAACGAATTTGACCATTGTGGATAAAGTGAAGGTTCCTTTGGCCAGGATTCTCACCTGGCCCTGGTCAGCTAGCTCACTACACACGTGTAGGCAACATGTTGTTATTGACTCTATGTAAAGAACTCCACCCAGTGTTCTGGGCTGCTGCACGACTGCAGGAGAGCAGAGACTGGAGTGGTGACAGAGCCGAGGACAGAGACTGAGATGGGTGTGAGCAGAGAGCTGAGGGCAGAGAGGCCCAGAGGCAGAGATCGGCTTGCTGTATGCAGACTCGCTCTGAGTGGCCAGGATTCTAGTGCTTGACCTGCCACTGTGGAAATAAAGTTGGGTATAAATCTTTTCACCCCAAGAATATACCATTGTCATTCTTTGGTCTCATTGAATCCATAGCGAACTTGCCTGGGGCTGAAACCCATTGGCAAGACAATTGGTGACAGTAGGCAGGATTCATTGTTGACCAAGGAAAAGAACAAGCTGTTCTCATGGGAAGAGTATTTCAGCAGGCTGTCCCTATGGATGGGGAGACATTCAAGTGTTCCCCAGTGGACGTGTGGTCTGGCATGGCTTGCCTCCTAGAGGACTGGGCCCCATCCCAAGACTGGAAAGGGGTGGAGGCAACATGTGAGGCAGTAAAATTGGCCCTCAGGAAAATAGGGAATTCCTTAGAGAAACAGAGTGCCCATGGGGCTGTGGGAATGGTGGGGAGTTTTCTTCTTACAATACCGAGAAAAGCCGTAAGGGAGACAGAGGCCCTCCTGCAGGAAGCACAAGAAGAGGCAGCACGAGAACGTGAGCTGCAGGGAGCTGCTGAGGTAAAAAGTTTGTTGGTGATTGAAATGGCGTCACTACGAGGTGCTGTGGAAATGGTAAGGGATGTCATGGTGGCCCGAGAGGGAGCAGCACGAGAAGGAGCAGCGGCCCAAGAAGCAGCACGAGAGTGCAGGCTGCCAGGTGTCGTGGGGCAGGGGAAGGATGGAGTGGAGCCGTCAGCCCCAGGAATGGAGGAGCGGAGGCTTGACGAGCAGGTGGGGGTGGATGTCCTGTGGTGTTGGAGGCATCAGCCCCTCCCCTGTTAAAAGCTGATGAAAAGCCCAAAAGAAAATAAAGATCTGGCAACCACGGGTTTCTCCAGCAGAGGTGCAGCCCCCTCCCCAGGTCGTGGAGCATTCTATGCTCTGCTCCTATCCTCTCAGGCTCAAGCAATGAGAGCACAAAAGGAAATACAGTCTGCTATTTGAAGGAAGAATTTAAAGGGCCCCGTGAATGTCACGAGAACCCAGAGTGGGTTGATTTTATAGAAGCAGGAGAGGACGGAAAGTCAAATAGAACCTTACTGGAGCTGTGGCAACAACTGAACGTGGAGCAGTGGTTCCAGCCACTGAGGAAGAAGCAGAAGCCAGAGGCAAAGCAACAGGATCAGCCTGTGTGTCTGCAAGACTTTCTGCTGAGAGGCTGGAGAAGGTAGGTATTGTAAGGCTCACCACCCATGGTCCTTTTGGTTAACTCATTTGAGTAGAACTGGTTTGAATACAGCCAGGATGACCTCTTGGTGGCAGTGGATCTCCTCAGGCTTGAGGGTTATTTAATTTGTTGTAATTTATTTTTGTATATTGTCATAGCTTCTTGTTCTGTTATGGAATTTGGTTACAGTGTTCCAGCTTCCTTGCACAGGGACCATTGCAGAAGATTGAGGGCACAAAGATTGAGAGGCGAGAATCCTGGAGGGGTGGAGTGTGAATAAAGTGGGGGTTCCTATGGTCAGGATTCTGACCTGGCACCCTGGTCGGCTTGCTCACTACACACGTGTGGGAAATACATTGTTATTGACTATATAGAGCTCTGCCCTGTGCTCTAGGGGACACAGTGGCATGGACCCACTGTGGCTGCAGGAGAGCAGAGACTGGAGTGGTGACAGCGCCGAGGACAGAGACTGAGACGGCTGTGGGGCAGAGAGGCCCAGAGGCAGAGACCAGCTTGAGGCATGCAGACTCGTTCTGAGTGGACGGGATTCTAGTTATTGTGCAGTTACCATGGGAATAAAGTTGGGTATAAACCCTTTCACCCTAAGAATGTTCCATTGTTATTCCTCGGTCTCATTGAATCCATAGTGAACTTGCCTGGGGCTAAAACCCATTGGCAGGACAACAATACTCGTAAAGAACCTGTAAAGACCCAGGCAGTATGCTAGGCATGGGCATAGGCCGGATGAACAAATGGGCGTTATCTCTTTCCTCAGGGAGTTTAGACTTGAGTGGGGGAGATAGAAACTCATGCCAGAGATATAACCCCAGCGCAGAAGGGGGTCATGAAGGACATATGTAGGGAACTACCATCACCACACCCAGGAGGGACAGGGCAGAGTGGCCAGGGAAGGCCTTTCTGAGGGGTGGCATTTTCCTCATCCTGAAGGATAAGAAGGTACCATCCTTGAGAAAGAGCCGTCAAGGGGCGGGGGAAAGGGGCCGACTCAGTGAGGAGAAGTTTGCACTTCCCAGGGAATGTTTTGAGGGTGATTTATTCCAGCTCTCTGATGTATTGACTATCTGAGCCCTAGCTCTCATGGAGAATTTCCCTACTAGGTGGACTGAGTGAAGGTATTTATTCGGGAGGTGAGGGCCCTTGCTGGCCACACCTGCTTTCACCTTTACAGGCAGGTTTACCTTAAAGGGGTCTCCTGGGAGTTCTTGGATGCAGCCTAGGCGCTGCCCCCAGCTTACTCCCACTCCCCACTTGAAGACTGTTTCCTGCTCTTTGGATAAAGGCGTCAAAAAGCCTTGGGGCTAGCGGGTCTGTGCAGGACACCATTTTGCCAGGCCAAAGTGGGAGGGGGCAGGGCCTGGGCTATTCAGCCATCCCAGAGCTTGGGGGAAGTGGCGTCGGCCCCTAAGTGTGCGGAGAAAAGCTGGGGAAGCAGAGCTCCTCAACCGCTCCGTGGGCTCTGGTCCCACGGAAACCACTCACTCCTCTTCCTCGAGCCACACACCTAAAGGCAGGGCAATCCCACGCACACGCGTACGTATGACGAAGTCATGCACATGTGCGGGCAGATCATTCTAGCGAAGATGGGGCAAAGTTTCCACAGCTTTTCCAGCTCGTTAAAAATTTTAAGAAAATTTCTCAAAGCCTCCATTTATCTTTTAGAAGATCAATTTCTTTCAGAGGCCTTCTACATCAAGGTTATTTACATAGATTTTGCTGGAGGGAAGGGTATTGCTTATCCAACAGAAAGTAAATCCACTTTTCTCCTGTTTTTTTTTTTTTTTTTTTCATTTCTTCTCAAGAGTGTTTGAGTTACTCAGCATCCATCTTTCTGGACTCTGACTTTGAGCTCCAGCGCTTCACGTCCCTGATGACAGTGGCCTCTAACCCATGGCTCACCCAAATCCCTCGCGTCCCGAGGTAAGCACGTTTTCACTTGTTAGTCTGTCTACTGGGGACTGACTCACAGGACATTTTATTATAAGTAGTCAGATGAGATTTAGGGAGGGTTTCACCAACTGTAAATCAATACCTTGAGGCTTTGGGAGTATTCTTTCTTGTCTTTTCTTTTGGAATTATGCAATTTAGTCCTTCTGGGTATAGTTTAGCAAAATCTCAAACTGGAAACTAATTGAAAGTAATCCCCAATACAACTCTAAACTTTCTTTTTTTTTTTTTTT